>JAOVYX010016569.1:0-24294 GCA_035668315.1 Drosera spatulata
CTGGAGCTCATACAAGCCATGCCAGCGAAAAGAATCAGTCACCAAAAAGGATCAGATAAAGGAAACAAAATCTGGATATTTTAATGCAGAGAGTTCTCCTGCTGAAGTTTCTATAAGCCGCTTTGCATCCGTAGTCCCGAAAAACATTAAGCTTGTATACTTGAAGAGGAGTTTGGTGGAGGAAATGTTGAAGCATCCCGAAAGTTCTGAATGCAAAGTGGTTGGAACCTTTGTTAGGGTGAAGTTGGCCACAATTGATTGTAAGCATTCTCATCAGCTTCAGCAGGTGACAGGTAATATCCAGAAATAATTGATCATGAAATCCCATCATTATCATTTACTACTAATTGATGAGAGTTGCCTAAAAAACCAAAAGAAGTGTAAATAAGGTCCAAATTTGTTAGACTGAACAGATTTTATCAAACAAAAAAAAAAAAAACTGAACAGATGGATATGACCTGGAGTTTGTAATACTATGTTAGAGCTGTAAATAAACTCGTTAAGAGTGAGGCGAGGCGAGGCTCGAGCTCGGTTTGTTAAGAGCTCGTTCAAGCTCGTTCGATAGCTAAATGAGCCAAACACGAACAAAATCCTCAGCTTGTTTAGCGAAACGAACGAGCTTGAGCATACTCCTATTCATCCCATCTCGGGCTTGAGCTCGGCTCGTTTGGCTCGAGAAGGACTCGACTCGATAAAAGCTCGATAATGACTATATACAATAAATTAAATCTATTCATACTCACTCTATCCCATATTAAATGTAACACTCCCAATCATTGTACTATTTAACACGTATTTTGAGAAGTTTTATTTATCGTCTTAATGATGCAAGAAAATTATGCCAATAAAGTGAAGTTGAAGTATATAACTTAAATTATCATCAGTATTTCACGATAATTTTTCAAAAAATTATATTTGATCGTTCCACAACACGAGTCAAACTTCGTCTCGACAGATGTGTTTTTCAAAGTGTTGCAAATAATTCGGGACGGAGGGAGTATGATTTTTTCTTTCAAAGTTGAAACAAATTTAGCTCTAAATGAGCCCTTGATGAGCCGAGCCATAAACGAGCTCTAAAGAGCCATATATGAGCGAGACTTTAAACGAGCCGAGCCTGAGCAAAGCAAACACCTAAACGGCTCGGCTCATTTTACACCCCTACCTGCATTTATTCTCTTCGTGCTGCTACACATTGCTTATTGTATACTGCCACTTTGTTCTTCAATAATTTGGTTGACTTAATAGTTGAAATTGCTGCCGGTTCTTGTTTGTTTATGTCGTTTTAGGCATCAAAAGAACCTCATTGGATGAAATAAAAACGAGTGTTTTGCTGAAAGTTTCAAATATCCCAGATGATATACCTATTAGCATGCTCTCAAATGATGATTTCTCAGAGGTTAGTTGGATCAGTTCAATGCAGGAACATCCATTTCATTATTTGTTTATTCTATTACTTCTTATCATGCATTCACAGGTGCCAATCACTTTCCATGTTTTTGCAACATTTATATTTATTTGCATGGACTCTCTCGATACCGTAGAGAGTGATAAAAGGTTATGAGTACAAATCGTGCTATGCCACTTTATTATTTCCGGGCCCACTACCACATAAATCCTTGCTGATGTTCAGGTGGTGGTTGTGCATTAGTGTATTTACCTAATAAATAATTTTTCTGAGCCACATACACAAAAGGTTTTGAGATCGATCATGCTACCTCAGTATAGTATTTTCAATTTTGCATGAGATGGTTTATTGTATTGCTCCTATTTCAAATACTCAAAGCTCTAAAGGGGCATTTGATTGGGCATTTGATTCAAGTACTGATCTCTATTCAATTACTGAACTTTTGAAAGTATGGTTTTTCAAATACACATTACACTTGTTGATTATGTGTTGCTGGTAAATGTGTAACGTGGGTCAAGCAATAAGAAAGCTGCACCTATGACCTAGCAGGAATAGAGTCAAATGTGGTGTTTATGATGGTGGCGAGAATTGTGACCATTCTTTTAGTTCCAAATGTTCTTGGGCAGCTTTTAAGGCGGGTTGATGTTACTCTAGCCTGAACCTGATGGAACAGTTTTACTTTGGGTACTTTGTATCAGTTGATTGTTTGTTCGGCAATGGTCCTTTTTCTTGTTATGCAGGAGGAGTGCGAAGATTTGCGTCAGAGAATTAAAAATGGATTTCTCGAAAAGCTAACAGTGGTATGCAGTCTATGATAAGTTTAGAATTGATGAGGCTTACAACAAGCTCCTAATGATTCAATCCCTTGTGTAAAGAAACTGTAATGGATAATCTTTGTAATTTTTTTACTGTCCATTGGTTAATTTTTCCTTTTCCTTTTATTGTTATTTTATCTCATTTTTGCTGTCCATTGGTTTGACGTTTTTTCTTGTGGATTGCTATTGTTTAAGAAGCATGCTTGTTCTGTCAGGTGGAGCTTGAGAAGAAGGCCAGCAGTTTGCATGAGGATATAACTAAGCATGTGGGTATTTTCTCTTTAATTTCGGTGTTAACTAGTCACTTTGAAATCATGAACAAAATGAGTAAATGAGACCTTCATCATGCTTACCTTTCTCGAGCACGTGGTTGTGGTTGAAATTCTTGTTTCATTCCTGCAATCTTTATTACCTGTAGTATATGCAGGACTTAACCTTAAACCTGCTACATTCTGGTGTAGCAATCTTCCCAATATTGTGTTAGGTATCCATATTTTTTTTCGTTGTTTTGCATATACCAACATGTGGTATACAAAGAATGAGATGCAAACTAACTGCGCGAGTACGAGATCCACATGGTTCATGAGTCCATGACATCTTTATAAAATCTCACAAGGTACCTTACCATAACTCCCTGATTTCTGACCTGTTACTTTTTTGTGTAACTTCCGCTCAGTGGATTGCCAAAGAGCTGGTTCTTCTGAAACATCGTATTGACCTGGCGAATGAGAAAGGGTGGAGAAGTAAATATCCTTTGCTACATATTTCATTTGCATGTATTTTCATTGTCATGAATAGCATGGTCGATATTTACAGCATTTATTTCTTAGTTTATCTGTTATACGTCATATTCTTGGACTACTGTAATAGTGGTATGCATTAATTGTCATTAATTGTTCGCACTAATGTCATGGATGCTTTAACCTAGTTATTAGGGTCTGTAACGGCTCTTAACTTCCGCATATAAGAAACTATGTTTCCAAGTGTGATTTGCGGCGGAAGTTCATAGAGTTTAGACCACTAGTAGGGTTCCAAGAACCTGCGTACAACCATGTTTTGAGTGCTTTTTTGCTCACAGTTACGCCATTATAATCTGATGAGAGTTTCATCCTTGACCTATCTTGTCTCTTACACTCTTTGAGTACTTGGAGAGAAGAGAGATGCTGGAGTCACCTGAAGAGCAATCACGACTGCTCAAAGAAGTCCCTAAAGTGATACCGGAGATAATTGAGCTAAGCCCTACCCCTGAGGACTCTCCGCATGATGATGGTCTTGAAAAGCTTGCTGCACAAGAAGCAACTATCGAACAGAGGTCGGAAAACCCTAGTTCTCAGGATACCAAAGCATCCTTCACAATTGACACAGGTCTAGTATTAATTCTCTTCCGACTTTTGACATTTGATTTGGAGATATCGACGGCACTTGAGCTTCTTGCCTTTGTTGATTTAGAAACTTCTATGCATCATCGTTTTAAATAACTTGTTGATATAATATTCTATTCTTGTCTTTCTCTACTGCATCTCATCCGCCTATGCATTATGGTTTCCTCTTCTATGTCCCATAGAGTTCTTTGAAATGTCGGCGTATGTTGGTATCCTTTTGACACAAAAATATAAATTGGATCTTTTTAGGTGATGGAGATGTCAGCCGAAGTTTTATTTCCAAAATAGTCAATGCTAGTCTGAACGGAAGCGTTGGGAAGGAAAAGGAAGCTAATGGTGCAATCGCTGCTCAGAATGAAAAAAAGGTATGAAATGTCCATATTCCGTAAGCTGTGTGGGGAATTTGGTATCAGTATCAACAGTCGCTTTTTGTTAGAGAAACACAGATTGTCATACCCGAAGGCCGAAACCTTTTGCCTGAGCTTATTTTCTACTCCTAGCTTCTCCATCCACCCAAACGAATTCTACCATGTTAATACAGCAATCTTCTACTCATGAACAAACTTCTGCAACCTTTTTATGTGGACCTGAGACCGATTGTGAATGGATAGAAACCTGAAGCTTGGTACAATAAAATGTCAGGCAGTTTATGTCTAGAATGCTAGTCATTTATCACTTTATGATGCTTAAATTTATGTAGCATTGTTCCTCAGCACACTATCTCCTCGAGAACACTGAACTAACTCTCATTATCTCGTTTTCACGGTTCCTTTGGGAAGTTTGTTACTTTTTACAGGAGACAGGCGGTGGGAAGAAGAAGCTGAATCTGTTTTGACATTTCTAGGTAAATTTAAGTGCTCCCTTTGATGGCAAATCCAATTCTATATCTGGTTTTCATGCACATACTGGTTACTATTAGACATGCTTTATCCTCCTTTGAGAGCTGCTTCTTGCTTGGTATTCTTGCTATTGTTTTTTGGAACTTGCTGGACGATTCAGCTCACCACTTCGAACCCTCTTTCGTGTTTTTTTTTTTTTTTCCTCTTCAGGTTATTGGGTTACCGTAGGCTAACGCAGGTATTGGACACAGATGTTTGGGAAGGATGTAAGCTCTAGGTAGAGAAATATTTGACGTTATACGTGTGTAAATAGTAGCTAGGTCTGTCTATTTTGTCCCTCATGGATACTCTTAGCTGGATTTGTGTATGGATTAGCGTAGCGACATGGGTTTGCTAACAATGATGTTTATCTGATTTGTTTTGATCAAGATCATGCCTGGAATTTGAATTTTATGGTCACAATCGATCATTCTCATCTTGCAATGCAGAAGGATTAAGTGTAATCCTTTTGCAAAGCCATTGAACTGATCCATCAACCTCCATGCATTTCGAATGAAAATATGCATCATCGAAGCAAACACTCAGCATGAATTTACTTGATACTCAGATAAAGTATATGACATAATTGAGAGCAAATAACATGCTCAAAAAAGAGATCACACGCATCCACAGTGATCCCATGTATCACACGAATCACAAGCAGCCAATCATATGAGGATCTGCATAACTGGAAACCTTATGTATTGGATCGTTTCAAGTAAGCCAAGACACTTATGCTTGTGAGAACAATCGCGCCTGCCAAAACTCCCGAGTGGACTGGACTCCATCCGGTTCTGCGCATGGTGGATGTTTGTGTCTCCGGTCGTTTTTGTAGGGTTGAATCAGGGAACTCCAAGTGCAACCTCAATACCTGGAGAATAAACATAACATGTAAAAGCTGCAAGCAGAAATCGAAATCTATCAACGGGTGAAAAAACAATCATAATGACACTTAAACAGACTCAAAGAATAAATTACTCAACCCTAGATCTCAAAGGCCACCGTTGATCACGGATTGAAAATCGAAAGCAAAGCATGGATCAGGATCAGCATACCAACCACCACGAGAGCTCTCGACCAACAACGGTTTTTAGGTTTTACGTCAGTGAACAAGACTACAAGAATTACCTTTTGTCCCACGGATCGAGCATGAATGACAGCCCCATTTAAGTCGCTATCGGATGTCAGCAGAACTTTATCGCCTTCATCATCTTCATACTACAAGCAACAGAGCCCAAAAGAAAGAGAAGCTCGTTATTGGAGAGTTTGACAGGAAAGGGTAAAGGAACATCACGACAAGCTTAAAACCTCACCAAAAGTAGAGGACGAGTTTGATCTTTATCAGCACCTATTCTTAGTAGAACGGCAGATATGAGTTCTTCTAAACTTTCAGTGCCTGAGGAATTTTCAGATGGCAAAAATAGCAAAATTGAACAGAAAATATAAATAGTAATCGACAATATCGGATGCACAGAACCAATTCCATCCCATAACACAATGGTGTCTTAAACCCATAGCCAAATATACTACTGAAGTTCACAATCCCATGACTTGAACTTAGGCATGTTAGAATTTGTACCAAAAAAGAATATCAGAAGACTTACCATAGTTAAAACGGTGCACGCGTCCCTTGAAGTCCTCAAACTTGAACGAAATGGAATTCCCAAGGCCAAGCGAAGGCCATCTTCCCATATCTGTTCCTTCCGATGCCATCGTTGCTGACATTTCACTGCAATAAAAATCAGAAGTATAAATAATTTTGACAAAGTATATCAGCAAAAAGTTACAAGAAAAGAGCAGAATAGCGAAATAGCATCTCAGCTGCACCTATGAGTATCAGAATCATCAGGTGCTTCCAAGGCAAGGGCTGAATCCCAAAACTTCTGCATCATTGTGCTTGCCATTTCATTCATTGCTCCGGAGCTGTTTTCCACCTTGAGCATAAATTGGCAGATAAGTAAGAGATACTTCTCCGTACTAGATACTAAGATAGCACCTAATTTTTCATTAAAAATTCACCTAGAAAGTCAATAGATTGTAAATTTGACAATAATTTTGTTGAGGGAGCTAAAATTAGCCATCTTAGGTTTTTCACTGAGTAATAATATGCACAATCGTTTATCCAAAAAAAGAATTAGCCGTCTTAGGTTACTCTAATATCAATATATTGCATTAGCTAAAGGGCACAAACGACATTAGAAGTCATCACATAAGTACTAACTCAAAATGGCAGTCACACATAATTGATTGAGACAAAACACACAGTTGATTGAGACAAAACTCAAATTAGAATATCAGCTATGCATCGAATGTAGTAGAAATTTACCATGGAAATCGCAGCATGAGTTAGCTGCAGCACATCCAAACAGCAGACAATGGATCCATCTGCATAATGTTGGAGACTTGGAGGCTGTTGTCACTTCCTTTAGAATGAACAAAGAAGTACAAAGTTCTCAGTTCCTAACCTCTGTCGGTGACGGGAAGATGTAGGAATTTCCCATCATGCATTACGTGTAATGCTTCGAGGATTGTTGTCTCCGTCGTTGCACATTCCGGATTTGGGGTCATTACCTTCAGAAGTAGACAAGCAATTCAGGGATGAATTATCCAAATGCAGAAACATGCGAGTTTCTTTAATAGCCTTACATGCATCATATATATTTACAAACAGCGATATGAAACAATTACAACAGAACAATCAAGGCAGACAAGTGAACATTTGTGGGGCAAGAAGACATCAGACTAATTGACAAAAAGTTGTTCGGGAAAGCCCTACCACCAGAACAATACGTGAACAAACAAACAAACAAGATAATTTGGCATCGCTTGGGACGACAAACTTGGCGGTTAAGGACATCAACAAAAAGACTACCATAAACAGAGATCAATCTCGACAACACACCACACTTAACTCACCCTCATGAAAAGGAGGAATGAGAAGAAGTGGGAAAACATTTTAGAACCATATATAGTACTCTCTCCGTCCCATAAAAATTAGTAACACTTGTCTTATTTGGACGTCCCATAAAAATTACTAACACTTGTCTTATTTAGAAATCTTTTCCTACAAAACTACTACCGAAATACTCTAATTTTTTACTTTATATCACATCAACTCATCTCACTATTTTTTCTACTCCTTTTCTTTTCATCACTCCTCTCTCTCCCATAATCATAAGGGCTGAAAAGGTCAAAACTCATAAAATCAACATACACATAAATTCTCATGACAAATCAAACCATTGTAATTTTTATGGGACGGATGAAGTATTGATTTTGTTGGAAACAACTGTACGTGTTTGACATTGAACTCAGTTCAACTAAACGGCATTTTTGCCGAAGCCTTTGCTGAAAACCAATTCTGCAAAGCCTGAGACAAGGTTAATAGGCCCACAGCATATATCTTAACACCTCGCCTCAGGCGATTTCCTTCATGCACTAAGAAGCATTCACATCAACAATACATTGGTCCATCACAAACCAAGTGTCAAACAATCCTATACTAAAATCACACTTGTTCTAATACCAATACCATGTTGAGTAACCAACTCTACCAAAGGTCTAGAGTTTATGGTAGAAGCCCCACCATATATGTATCTTAACTTACATCAACAGCAGCAAAAGGTAGTTTACTAGTTTTATAGCGGCAGAGATCAATTGTGATCAACCTAGTGGCTAACTCCCCTGCTAATGTCAAGATAAAGGTGGATAATGCAAGCATTGACACCACTGCAGTGCAAAGCAACTTGCTTTCCAACACATTCAATACTTGAAACATTTAGCTGGATATGGATTGTTTTGTAAATATTTAAAGGTTCGTTGACTCTACATGGTCAAGAGAACGAGGGTTACTCAATGAGATGGGCCAATGAGTGGTGCGCCCAAAGTTGGATAAATGAGTGGTGTGACCGATGAGTTGCACTAAAAGCAGACAAGTACATGAAAAGGATGCGCGGTTAAAATTGGTAATGCTTAAACAAGTAGAAAATGAATTTCCATAATGAATGTAACGAAATCAAGAGTAGAACTAGGAATCTGGAGTAACCTTTTCGACCAAAGTAAGCTCAGGTGATAGATTTTGTGCAACCACTCTCATAAGAATATCCTTTGATCTGCAGATTCAATGCAGAATGGCATGAGCACCAATTCAAGCAGGCTTAATTTCATGCTACCGAGAAGGGTAATACCTTCATCCATAAAACCAAAAGAACAGAGTTACGAAGAAAAGAACAATACGTTAGTATCCCCTGGATCTTGTTTCCAGACAATATGATAACTGAGCTGACGCGGTTTTCCTTCATCCTTTTCGCAGCAACATGCACTGGATCTGATGGCGATACAGTGGCAACCCTGAAAAACATTAATATCTAAGAATCTTTAATCAAACACAGGCCTGAGTCAACCTGTAGTAATCAACTTGATAGTGTAGATTAAAGCGTACTTGGTGTTCTCGGTGATGATGGTTGACAAAGATGGCTTAAACATCCTGTCCCTGAGTGTCTCAATAAATGCATATGGAGCTTGAAAAAAGCAAGAGAAATGTTATGGAAATGAGATATTAACTATTTTAAAGTACGAACATCTGGACAAAGCTGAGAAACATGCAACGGAAAAAGGCTAATTTGAAAAAGGTTTTATATTCTGCACAAGGATTTCTCACTTAAGTAGATACAATGACACCATACAACATGCCACAATGAGAAGGCAGTTTTTGAAAAAATCACCACGGAAACTTTCCTTCGTAACTAGATAAGTATGTGAAACTGATAGATGAAGCCTTGGCGATAAGTGATAACCTTATGCGACTGAACTACTTATCACTGAGAAGCATTCCTTCTTATTATGATTCAGATACATAGGTTATTATCGAAAATGCACACCATGGACTCCACAACCATCCAAAACATGCAGAAGAAGAACTAATAACATCAAGAGAAAAAAATAAAACTAAAAATCTAGGTTTCTTTTTTAGCATTGACGATTGATAACATTTTCCACACATAGAATGTGCCTTGTTTTATATTACGATAGAGTATAATATTACACAAGGGGGAAAAAAATCTCCTCTCTACGCTGTCAGCAACAAATATCATGGAGAACAAAGGGAATGTGGGTGCTGAAAAAGCATTCGATCGGTAAACAAGAAACAAGAAGGATGAGTCCGGATAGTAATACTACCTCTGTCCCATGAAAATTATAACAATTTGATTTTTGATACTATTTCGTACGTATTTTGATTAGCTTTGTTTTATTATTAGACGACATAAAAATGAAATTTTTTTAACGCATGTTATACTATACAGTAAGAACTATCATTATTGTTTCATCAAATTTTTACAAAAAATATCATTTGATCGTCCCGCAATGCGGATCAAAGTTCACCTGGGCATGTGTGCACAGTCAATCCGTTGTAATTTTTATGAGACGGGAGAAGTAATTAAGTGGTTGCAAGCCAAATATTAGAAGAGTATCAAGATAGAGCAACACGCTCCTTTGTTTGGACTTAAGAATCTAGATTCCTCCACCAAAATTAATCTCGCTGATGGAGGGGAAATTCCACCAACCTGTAAAATTGGCTCCCCACTGCCGCTCAACCCCTTCCACAGCAGCTGCAATTGCACTTCCCTGCTCTGCAGCTTTCTCCATCCTCGAAATGGCGTCATACAGACACTTGGTAATATCCAACAAGGCAATGACTTCACCATTTTCTACAACAGGAAGATGCCTAAATTTTCCTGTCCATAGCAATAACCATTAGAACTTTTTACACAAATTTCATAAAATATCAATCAGCAGTCAGAGGTGATGGATACATGAAGTATTAATGACAGCATTACACACATCAAACATTGTTCAATTCACCAGCAACCACAAGTAAATTAAAGAAAAGAGGGATTATCTATAACTACTACAACAAGTAAATCAACTTTCGACTTTATCTAATTACAAATTAGGCAAAGGGACTACGTAAGCCAATGTGTAGTGTTCATGGAGCTCCTTCTCCGTCTAGTAACTTTCTGGTCATCACCCCTTGCAATATATCATCTTACTGGGTTTTCAGTAACCTAAATTTCACTAGCATGTTGGTTAGTGATCTGAGGCTCTTGAAGCCTCTAACTAAAAATAAATGTCAACTTTTCGAGAACAAAAGATAAGAACGCCAAGTTCAAAGGACATAAGAGCTTCATTGACCCAAGAAGATGATATTTATTTAAACTCTTGCGTTCTTAAAGCCTATACCTTCAAATCAAACAGTACATTCCTTCAATACCGTGGATGAATATGCTTACAAATTACTTCCTCCGTCCAGATAAATTGGATACATTATTAAAAATGGGCGTCCCACATTTCCCATTTAGGCAACTTTAAAATACCAAAAAAAACCCAAACTATGCCTACTTTATATCAAATCATATTCTCTCATTATATTTTCTCTTTCCACCCACTCACAATTTCTTTCACTCACAATGGTATAAAGATAAAAACAACACAAAGTCAACGCATTCCTTAATAATTATGCCAAGTCAACACATCGTAATTTATTTGGGACGGAGGGAACACAATTTAATTAGATTGAAAGCCTAACCATGAAAAGCCAAAACGATAAAAATAAGGAGGATAGAATCATAGAAGAACATGTCAAAGCAGCACATATATAACAAGGAAATAGAAGTCAAATAAGTCATAAAATCTACAAATAAGAACTTTTAGAAGACTCAGAAAAAGTAAAAGCTTGACTTGGCTTCATTTAATTTCTTAAAGGTCATAACATAATTTACTAAATGTGTGCCCATAGATGATAAAACAAAGCTTAGTGCCTATACCTGGTATGATTGAAACAGCTATAAGATGCATGATAAAGCAAAACATTCTTCTTTGATCCTTAGCGGTACCATGTACTGCCCATTGCTTCATTAACCCTGGATTTGGGATGGCCCTTTGTTTTATTAAAAAATGGAAAAGAAAAAAGTC
Source organism: Drosera spatulata (assembly GCA_035668315.1). Classification (NCBI taxonomy): domain Eukaryota; kingdom Viridiplantae; phylum Streptophyta; class Magnoliopsida; order Caryophyllales; family Droseraceae; genus Drosera; species Drosera spatulata. The sequence goes on from JAOVYX010016569.1 coordinate 11,453, forward strand.
TGGATTTGGGGAGGCCTTATGTTTTAATATTAAACAATGGAAAAGAAAAAAAAAGGATAAAAACTCTGGATTTGGGATGGTCCTTTGTTTTATTAAAAAAATGGAAAGAAAAGAAAAAGAAAATGACCAAGAGAGACAACATTGAGAGTATGTTCGATGACATGTAGCCTGCCAGAGCACAGCACGGTAACAAGTAACACTCACAATCCAGCACTCAGCTAACGATTATGACTTCACCAACAGCGCAATCTACCATCAATTATTAGGATATCACTTTCCACATACCTTGTACCATCTTCTGGAGAGCTTCAATGGCTAATGTCTCAGAAGTAACAAATATTGGATTCCTTGTCATGACTTTTGAAATGATAGTCTGCTCCGGCCTCAACTCTTCAGCTATGACTCTCGCAGCAATATCCTGATTCCACCACCGAAAAAGGGACACAAAGGTTAACAGCAGTCACCTATGAACTATAACACTGTTTTTCTTTTAACCTCTAAACTCTTCGCCCAACTTGACCCTAAATAAACCGCAGCATCCCAAGTCATAATTCATGGTGCCACGAAGAAGTGATCTACTTGATTGAGGCTAGAGATTATTGTTTCCAAGCCTTCCAAGTTCCAACACAAACAAATCACACTCCAATCCCTAAACAACACATAACATTCTTCACATTACTTTGTTTTAACTTCTTAACTCTTCACCCACTTAAAAGTTAAAACTGAATAAAACACAGAATTCGACGTCATAACTCACAAAGCCACTGAAATTTAGTAGTTCACTGCATTTAGTTTAGGAATCGCTTCCACATCCACTCATATTTCCAACAATTCCACAAACAAAAGACACTCCAAAGCCAAAACAACATCAAACATTCTTCATCCAACCTTATCAGTGACAATCCCAGACAACAAGGCATTAGCATCAGTCAACAACACCGCATCCACGCGTCTTGCCGCCATCCTCCTACAAGCATCAGACACCGTCGTCCCTTCCGGTATAGTTAAAGCCTTCGACAACCTCAGTTTCTTCACCGTCCTCTCCCCTCCAATCCCCCTAACAAAACACACAAACAAATCAATCACTTCACAAAACCCCAAAACCTCAATCAAATCAAACAAATTCAATCAAATTACGGCGGCGGTGAAGTCGGCTTAGCACCACCACCACCGGTCCCGTTCCCATTCTCCACCGCCGCCGACTTCTTCACCACACCAGGAACTCGTTTCTGCGTTATGCTCGTCCGCCTCGGAGCCTGAGAACTCATCTCCGCCAATCACAGCTGAATCAACTCGATTGAAATCGATGAGATTGAATCCAGAAATTAGGGTTTTGGGAATTTTTCCCCCCTTCTAGTGAGAGAAAAAACAAAAACGATGTGCGTTTCGGCTTTCTCTCTCTAGAATTGAAGATTTTGTTTTCTCTTTCTAGTTTTGCGCCAATGTGTCGTATGAGTGATTTTGATTGAGGATTTGATTCCCACCACTGAGAATTGGATTCAAAATTTGTTTTCTTGGGATTTGTGGGGAATATTAAATTGGATTTTTCTGATAACGATCATTTTGTCGGGGTTTGGGCCCATGGGCCCCCTGGGACGAGTTGGGCCTGGTACGTTTTGTGCCCGAGATTGTTGTGAGGACCTGAGATGGGTTATTGTGTTATGGGCTGATGCATCTATATATGGATTTGAGTCTACGATGATGATGAGTTCACTTGTTACAATCCCGTGGCTGCTATAGTGAATGGTTATAATTTCGATTCTGAAAAATAAAATATTTATGGGTTTTTTATATTTTCTTGAATAAATAATAGAGAAAAATAAAAATTATTTATTAATCAATTTTCTAATTGAAAAAGATAGAATATTACCCCCTCCGTCCCAGAATAAATACAACAAATCACTTTTTATATTATTCAACATATATTTTAAAAAGTTTCGTTATTTATCTTAACAACGTAATAAAATTAAATCACCGGTCCAATATTGAAATACATAATTTAAACTATTATTAATATTTCACGATAATTTTGTGAAAGATGATGTTTGATCGTCCCGCGACTCAAATCAAAGTTTGTCTCGACAAATCCCCATTCAAACTGTTATAATTATTTGGAGATGGGGAGAATATTATACTATTAGGCCTCATATCTAATCAGCATAACCAACTCGATGCACATAAGGTTTTAACATTCTTATATTACGACCGAATCGTGTACACTTTAACGCAGAGCGCGATTCTAGAGATTGTAATTTATGTTTACATTTTGTTATTTAATAACATTGTAATAGCGGTGCATATCTTGTCTGAAACAAGACTTGACTTTTCAAATATTTATGATGGACATTGATATCATTTTATAAAAATCGAATTTTATGTGATGAATGCTATGGTTATCGTTATGCAGATAAATCATCATACCTTTTTATTTTATTTTTTAATTTTTTTGCATTTTTTTATATAAAAATTTATTGTGTTTTCTTTCAACGATTATTGTAAAATACCTAAATTAGTTTCAACTCATATTTTAGTACAAAAAAAAAAATTCATTACACATCTAGGTAGTCATTTAATCTTTGTTTTATATGTTAAAACTCAAACACCTAAAATAACCACACTATCCTCATTCTAACCTAACTGCATCCCTCGTAAACTAACACAACCCACACATCTAACCCAAGTCATACACAATCCTAACCCAACCCGCTCATATCCTCCTTGGACATCATCGAACCCTAACCCCAATCAATTTATATCCAATAATCCATCGGTGTAAACAACCTAATTGCTCCTTGATCGGTTCAAGTAATCTAATTGGCCTTAGTCGTCGGTATTTTCGATAGCAAACTGTCCTCGAAATAGGAGAAGAAAGCAACACAGTGACAACGATGAGATGGTGACGAAATTGGAGATGAGAGGGCACATTGTTTGCCGTTCAAAATTTTCTCCTCAACATCAAAACAAATATCGTTTTTTGTGAAAATAATTTTATTTTTTTAGAAAGAAATCGCTTTTACAAAATACGATTTTTAAATAACAAAAATCGACAATAGGGAAAACGAGTCCACGTTTGACTAAATTGTTTTTCTAGGAAGCAATTTCCGAAGGCAATTTCGTTTTTAATGTATTCCACGTAAGTAGAATAGGAAATTCATTGCTTTTTGTGCGAGTTATATTTCAGGTAGAAGCATAGACAATGACATGAAAAAAAATAGTTACTATAACTTAATTAAGAAATACTCCAGAAATTTACAATACAAGAGAAACGATTCAAAAATTTTAACTTATTTAACACCATAGAAAAAAAGCTAGAACGGTTTCTAAATGCTTGTGTGATTGGAATAGTTCCTTCAAACGATATGTTTAGTAGGTTTTCTCATATTTGTATATCTATTTTCAGAAAGATGAAATATCAATTTAAATCTCGCTATGTTAGTAAAAATCATTTTCTAAAAAAATGATTTTACTATGCTTTAAATCGTTTTTCTTAATGATATTTTTTCTTTAAAAATAAATTCGTTTTTTCAGAAAGATGATTTCTTTTTAACTCTGCGAGAAAAAAATGACCATCAACAAACAATCCGGAGGAGAGAGCACCTTGATCGTACGAGTGAATTGATTTTGATTGAGGATTTGATTCCACCACTGAGAACTGGATTCAAATTTGTTTTCTTGTGATTTGTGGAGAAGTAAATTCTTTGTTTGTTTTCTTGTTTTTGTTTTGTTTTGGATAACGATCAGTTTAATTAGGGCTGGGGTTGTTTTGGGCCTGTGGGCCATGGTGTAATTGGGCTGGGTTGAGGTGATGGACCCGACGGAGCAGAAATCGGCCATTGGTGATGGGTTTGGTATGGTGAGGCTGAGGTGGGTTGTCTGGTTCCATGGGCTTGTTATTTTGGTTTAGGCTGATAGATTTGAGTATGAGAAAGATTTGAATTTATGATGAGTTTAACGTGTTACGACCTCGTCAGACGACTAACGAAATAAATAAATAAGTCAAATTTTGTTGTACACATAGTGGTGTAGTAGTGTAAGAATGATTGATGATATTCTACTTATATCACTTGGAATTGTGAAATATAATTAAATTTATAATTTTGTATATTTTTTAACTAAATGATACGGAATAAATGAAAAGTCATATTAATCTATAATAGTTTTGAAAATGATGAAGTATTATTTCATTATTAGAGACTTGGTCGACCTAACTATTGTAAACAACTCGATGCAGATAAGTCATCGACATTCATCATTAAAAATACAAGGCATAGTTAATTGTTAAGTTACGATCAGATACAATGCAGCCGATTTAATTCACAATTTCAGGATATTTGTAAGACCATTTTTTCAAGTATTGGAAGGATTTGGTGTAGTGGACTCCTTTGTAGTCACATGTACTTAAAAATCTTCATTTGTACAAATTATAATATGAAATTTTCTTTAAATAAGAATCTTTCGAATGCTATTATGCAGTGATCATAATTTATTTATTTTTGAAGAAATTATTAATTGGTTGTTTTTTATTTTATTAATTATTAATAGGTAATAGTATAAAAATTTTATTATGAATTAATTCAAAAATTCAAATCGTGATCTTTGTCCTCAATCAAAATATGAAAATAAATTATTATAATTGATTATAATAGATCATAATTTACAATAATCATCTCAATGCTAATTATAACCCTAAATGTAACCCTAAATCTAACTGTTATCCATCATCGCTGTCACTTTTTCCCTCGGAACAAACAGTACGTATATGCCCCTCCTCATCGGTTCACGTTATTGTCATTCCCGGAATAAATAGTGTTCATATATTGAAATACAGTGCACTTGTCACGATCATCTTCTAAATATTGCTCCAAAAAAATCGAGGATGACAAAGGAGACAATGTCGATCTCACCTTCGACGATTTCACTGTCCAAATGGTGCTCATATATGTGTATGCAGAGCACTTTTTTAAGATATATTGTTCTAAACAGTGCGTCTAAAAACAACATCACCACTTCAAAGCTATCGATGTCTCGATCAAACCCTAAATTCTAGTAACCAGAAACCCTAGATCAAACCCTAAATTATCGTCCCTCTTCTTCGCCTTCCTATAATTCTCCTCGAAATGCTTCATCATCAGCATACCCGTATTCGGGAGTTTCTAGATATTAGGAACATTATAGCTCTAAAGAATGTAGACTCTGCACACAGTTCCCGTCATGAATGAGAATCCGCTTCTGAATATGCCCATTTGATGATGTTGTTGAGTTTGGTGAAAAAATATCGATTTTTTTGCCAAAAAAGAAGTGTCGAATACTCAATGAAGTTCGGGAAACTGGGTGGTGGAAATGAGGGAGAGATAAGGGAAATGGATTCAACTTTGGAACTGATTTGGGGAAAGATGGATCGATTTGGAAGAGGATTAGGGGTTCGGGGTTTGGTTTCATTGGAAGAGGAATTGAGGTTTATGATTCGTAATTGATGGAAAGCAACCAAATTAGAGATGGATGCGTAAGAAAAGAAGGAATCATTTGATTGAAACTAGTTTGCTGTCCCGCGCGCTGCACGACTGTTTTAAAGAAACACATATTGATAGTAAAATGATCAATGATGATTAAATTGTTGTAATTTGATTGAGAAACATGTTCAAAGCAACATTTTGTAACATAAATAAATACTATGAATGTGAAAAACATGGGTTTAAATCATGACGAATAATCAAAGTCTTGAGAATGAGATTAAGAATGCATTAAAACTCTTGTGTTCGTACGATAACGTATGATTTTGGCTATCCACTTTCGTTCGTTTTTCCTCCTTAAGATCTTTCTTTCAACACTTGTTCTTCTTCATTTTCTATCCCACGTTTTGTCTTACGATGAAATACAATCAGTGTCGAGTCGGTGTCTGATTCCAAATATGTCGATATGTGTTTGGTGTTTTGAGTTTCAATTCTTTTTTCTTTTTGATGTGTTTGGTCATCTTCTAATTTCAATTTTATGCTTCCTGCTACTTCCTTATTTTCTTTGTCGACGTCAAATATCTTACTTACAGTGAACTCCTGATATCGTTTGTTCATATTCTTTTCAGTAAACTTTATTTGGAAAGTTCGTCTCTGTTCGACTATCCTTTGAGCAATTTGGGATTGTCGTTGTACCTATAATCTATGCAATTATCGATATTAATATGTTGAACATCATTGACATTACATATATTTGAATTATTCTAATAATTTTATTGCTCATCGAATTCTCCTATTTGTTATCAGCTATTAGTTGAGTCGCTAGTATGCCCATCAATTCTTCAATTTCTCTATCGAAAAAGATCATCATGGCAGTTGCAGTGTAATCTATGATCTCCACTTCTATTTTGTATCTGCTCGAGTATGTTTATTGTTAGCTGACTAATGAATAGAAAAATCTATAAAATCGATGGTGGTGATTTTCATAATAAGAATTTTTACCCTTGAGTGATATTCGATCTGAGCAATTATCGCAAACTATATTGTTTTCTATTTGTATCATTTTATGACGTCATTTCTTGTAAGCATTACGGTACCATGGATAAACTTCATAGAGCTTAATAATGATTGCATTTTGCATGAAAAAAGAAAAAGAAGAAAAGACACACACACACACAAAACACAAAACAAAACACTTTCGTTTGTAAGAATATTATTTTTTGTACAACTTATCAATAGTTATACAAATTTATGGAGCTCATTGTTTCAATTTTATCAATAGGTTATTTTTTACCTTACTTAATGGAGTATATTCTAAAATTTCTGCAACAGTTCTTCTATTTTTTGTTTTGAGTTGTTCTACTGTTTCATCATTTTGAAGTTCCTCCTTTTGCATCAGCACCCGATTCCCTCCGTCGATTTCATTCATGGATTGCACTTCTTTGATTTCCTTGATATCAGAATTGACGAAGAACATTATTATTTGTAAGGTGTTCAGGTAGTTCCGTCCTGCGTGAATTATATTAATATCATGATAATGTATATAAAGTTATATAATGATCGATTAGCTACGTGTTGTTATCTCTGAATTCCTTCCAAGTACACCCTATGATTGCAAGGACAACTTGCTTACCGTGATGGTTCTCCAACAGTTGAATAAGCTCATCTGCCGTACCTTCCCATAATTTGACTATTGTTTCTAATTTCTGCATCAAAATAAAATCAAGTTGTTTTTTTTTTTCATCAAGAAATAGCTAAAATGAAAGCGTGAAAAAAAAAATGGGAGACGATGCACCTTTGATTTATAATCGTTACTTCCATTTTTTCGAGTACTCTACCTACTTTTGTAATTGATCCAATTTCTTAACAGATCCAATGACATCTGATTTCATATTGATTGATTGAGAATATATAAATATATTTATAAATCTTCATATACTAACATTCTGTGGATGTTGATATGGAAATATATAATTATAGACATTATTTATTAAAATTTCATTTGTAAATGTCAACATTTGTTCCGATCTTATTGTAATTCAGAATATCAAATTTGAATTTTGGGAATGTAGACATATTCGGAATATTTTCGATTCTTATCTTGTACGTAAATACAAGCTTCGTGGATTGTTGGATTGGTATGTATTTTTTGAAAGCCTTTATTACCTTCACGTTTCTAAGTATAGACATACCGTCCATTGTGAAAACTTTTTAATGTTTCTCACGCTTATTGAAGCATATGACCGTGAAGACATGACCATTCTAACACATCATAAAATGAAGGTTAGTTGATGGAAAGTGAAATACACAATAGTGTAAGTATTGAAATGCTAATTATTGTTGATTGAAAAAAATAAAAATGAATTCGTAATCGATAGAATCAGAGTATTTATGGGTTGCTGTTATAATAGTGATTATTTAGATTATACTTTCATCTTTATGTTTTTCCTTTTCTAGTCACTTTATGGGTACGAAGGATGATGCACACAAATTTTCTGCAATATAAGTTTTGGTGCTTTCACAAGAAACAAATTTTTTAGAGAATATAAATGTTCATCTATCGAATTTTAAATAAAAATCATAGGATATGGTGTAAAAAATCATATGATTAAAACATATGGTTATGATTGATTGTGAAACATTAGATTAAAATGGATGGTGGTGATTGGTTGGGAAATATTAGATTTTAATGTATATAAAATAATACAAACATTTAATTGTGATTGGTTATGAAATAATAGATTAAAAGATATGAATGACTTTTGTGATTGGCTATGAAATATTAGATTAAAAGATATTATATTAGAAGATATTGATGACGTCCCGCGGGACGTCATGACATATCATCCGAAGATTTAGTGTAATTTTATATATACCAGTTTACTATCCTACGCGCTGTGCGACTTGTTTATGATTATTTAGTATATTTATGTGTTAAGTTATGGAATTTTGTTTTGTTTGTGATTTTTTATGATATAGATTTAAAAAAGATCTGATTTTTTTCGAAAAAATTATCCAGAGCTACTCCTCTACTCAAGTCGTCATCGTACTCTTCTCGTCGTCCCGTACTCAAAAATCTCACCACCTCTTAGTCAACTCACTCATGTCAACATCCTTTTTTTTCTTCTCCACAGCCACACGATTCTATTTATAGATGACATCGTATCTCTTATTGTGGCTTGAATCGATGATGTCGAGGCTCGAATCAGAGCTCGGAGGGATGAGGATTTTGAGGCATTGGTGGATGAAAATAGGGATTTTCAGAATCGAAGAGGGGTTTATCGATCCGTCATTGACGGAAGGTTGTTGCATGGATTTAGGGGATGGTGTGATTAGGGTTATGTTTTTGAGATGAGGTGAAGGTGCTATCTGATGGTGATGGCGGTGGGGAGCATAATAATGCGGATGACGAGGACGTACTGATGTAGATGATGATGTGTACTGGCAATGATTTGGTGGCAATCAATCTGACTTGTTCGGATGCCACTGATGGTGGCGACCAGGGTGTAACGGCCATAATGGTGTAATGACAAACGTATCGATGTCGATAGCGTAAGATCAACCACAACGATCACCTACTAATGATGGTTAATGGATTCCAACTAATGTTGACCACAACAATCAAGTACTAACCACGGTTAATGGATGCAGTGAGGACGTACTAATGATGTTGTTGAAGTTGGTTTTGCACGTACTGATATCATGAATGGTGGTTTCCGATTAAAATGATGACAACGATGACGTACTAACGACGATTGTCGGTTGAGGTTAACAACAACGAGGACGCACTAACATTCAGTACATGATTCCAGTACGTGAGCGAGACGCTGTTGACGATTAAGGTTTAGAGTGAAGATGGGCATTTTTTGATAACATATTGATTCTAAATATGTGGTTCTTCATCGATTGGGTCAAATCTGGTTCTCCATCGATCAGGATTGAGCGAAACCGACAGTTTGTGATATACTTATGGTTGCAGTACGTGATTTCAGTACGTAAGGGAGATCGACGAAGGTTTCCGACTATAGCGTAGATTTGGATTTAAAATTGAATTTTTTTAAAGAAAGTTAATATCTTGTATAATTAATGATAATTTTGTTAGTAAATTAAATATAATGTATAATTCTTTTAACATGGAAATTATTACAGTAAATATTGATGGGGTACCTATTGGAAAAAAACAAATTAGGATACTTCTGTGTCATTAATTATAGTTTTATTTTGACTTTTTTTAAAAAAAAATTAAGATATCGTTTTTCGTAAAAGATTTATATGAAATGGATAGCGTCCCATCGTCCCACATACCATCAAATATTTTTATGTATTTATATATACAAAAGATATTTAATTGATAATAGATAATAGATTTTATCATCTTTTAGTAAAAAGATAGATAAATAATGGATGATGATTTATTTGTTTCTACTAAGTATGTGTTATGATTTTGCTGTTGGTTTTTTTTTTTTTGATTTTGTTGTGTGTTTTTTTTCTTTTAGTAAAATAAATAATGGATAATGTACCGTCGTCCCATATAACAAATCAAATCAAGAATGAACTTTTTTTTTAAAAAAAAATGAACCAATCCATAAAAAGAAAAAAAAGGTTTCAATTATCCGTAATTTGAAAAAAAAAAAAACATACTTTCAAATAATTTTCACTTTTTTTTTGTCCCAAATAAATTGTTACTCCCTTTCTTCAAGATTAATTGTAACAGTGAAACTGGACTCTAGCCTCTAGGAGGAAGAAAAATAAGGACTTTTTTTATATACTTTACTCATATATTCTTGATAGTGGAAAAAGAGATCATGAGTAGTGAATGAAAATACTAAAGAAATGTTAACGAGAATGATGATGTGTTATAGAGATAAATTGATATTAATGTTGAAAAAAGTTATTTTAAAAAAAAGAAAAATCATTATAAATTTTAATTATTTATATTTATATTTATATTTTGAACGAAGGGGTATAGAAAGTAAAAATCCCCCATATCAAGGGGCGGGAATCACTGAATTCAGATTTGAAAAACAATGCAAATGGAAAAAAAATTCAACACAACGAAACCACAAGGTCCCTACCAACTCATTTCGGAGTTTAAGACAACATGCAAAATGCCAAATCAATGGCTGAAAAAAGCAAGCTTTGTATTGTTTGTCTTTTGAAAAGAAAAAAAGAGAGACTCACACTAAACTCAACTCACCCAATTCACATGCTGCTTCATTATTATTACCCCACAAATCATAAACCCCAAAAACACAATAATTCAATTATTTGTGATCCCTTTCCCCACTTCCCCTTCCTTCTTCAACTCCTCATCAAATCCTTTGTGGATTCACTTATCTCACAATCTGTGAGTTTTTGTGGGCAAAAACTCATCTAGGTATGTTTAGTTTGCTGAAAAATTGGGAATTTGATGTGGGTTTTTGCTAATTTTGTGAATAGGGTTTGTGGGTTGTTAATTGAAGTGGTTTTTGATGATGGGTTTTTGTTGGATTGTTGTTTTGTGTGACATTGTTGAGCGATTGTGACTTGGTTTGTTCAGTGTTTGTTGAAAGATTGAAAATTTAGTCATTTTTTTTTTTGGACATTTTTGTGACTAGGGTTTATAAGTCGTCAACGGAGGTGTTATGTTGTGGTGGTTGTTCGTTAATCTTCTATATTGTGATAATGCTTGCATAATCGCGCTATCAGGTGTTTGATTGCTCGATCATATGTGAGTTGCTTTCGTTCGACAATGTCTGATGTATACTTATACAATCATGTGTTTGCATCATGGAGGGTTTGAGAATGGGAAGAGGTCATCATCAGATGAGTTGTTGAAATGTGTGATTTGAGTTATCAGCGGATCTGATTAGAAATTTGGGGCTTTTTGAGTCAATAACTTTATGCAATTGCCATAATATCGATAAAAATAAACAAAACTTTATGCAATTGCCCTTTTTGGATTTGATTATTGTGGGAAAGATCTGTGAGCTTTGTTGGGAGGTTGAAAAAGGTGATGACTGATGAGTGGATTCTAAGCTAAGTTTTTTTCTATTCAAATGAAAAGACACCGGATTTCGATGTGTTGGTCGATGATCGCCTTCACCTTTTTTCCAATTAAACCAGCATCAAACTTTAGGTCTTGATGTGCTATTATCCTTTTGGGAATTCTTAGAATAGATATATCTCAATATCTCTTTGTTCTCTTTCCCTTTTTTCGGGTAAGTTAGCATTACAAAATTCTGGATTCGCCTATTAAATTTCAATTTCGGGTGCAGGTTGCTTTTGTTCTTTTCGGTACTGAGTTGCTCAACATTTAGATGTCATCCAGGCAAAGGAGTATTGGGTTTGGCTGGTGGTTTTGAGCTGCCAGCTGAACCCTTGGAGCATTGTTAGGTTACATTTGGTTGCATCAAGAGGGGAAGATGGAGTTTTAATGGATTGGGACTCTGTGTTTGCCCTTGGAGTTGGAGATGGATAGGCGAAGTTGGCTGTGGCGAAGAAAGCCATCTGACAGGAGCCCTGCTGAAACGGAGAGTTCCGGATCAATATCATCACATTCAGAAAGGCTCTCAGATGAGCAGGTTGGTAATTGTCGTGCTGTGATATTGCTAAGTGTTCATAGTTGAATTCGAATGCAGGTGTTCACTTACCTGTATAGACTAATGTTGAATCCATTAACAATATGTCTGTCCTGTCTCAAGCACCCTGTTCTGTTTGTGTTTGTGGCGTGCTTCAAATGGTTAGGTTTACTCTTTGAAACTGAAGTTCCACAGATTCAACATTGATTGTTTCAGATAACATGTCATATGCAGACAAGTCCATGCGCTTAACAATGGCTTGACAGATGTGAATGACTGAACCCTTATGATTTCCTCTCTGTCATCCTTCCATTTTCATTCATCTGAAACATCATGACAACATAGTGAAGAAGTTGAAGGATCCAACTCTACTTTTGTAGGCATCTTTAAATCAAAATGTACAGTCGCCAGAAGTAACCTCTAAAGCTACACCGAGCGATGAAGAGGTTAGCGATGGCATGAGGACTATGAATGAGAGGCTATCTGCAGCGCTTTCAAACATCAGAGCCAAGGAAGAGTTAGTGAAGCAGCATGCAAAAGTAGCAGAAGAAGCTGTTACAGGTTGGTTTGCTTTTTTCTTGTTTCAATTCAATACGAGGTCCTCATTTTCCATATTATTTTTTGAAGAATGAATTTGCATCACTCGCCATTTCGTGGCCATTGGTCTTTGGAAAAAATAGGATGGGAAAAAGCTGAAAGGGAAGTATCCATTTTGAAGCAGCAACTTGAGGCTGCAGCAAACAAGAATGCAGCATTCGAGGACAGAGTCGGCCATCTAGATGGAGCATTGAAGGAGTGTGTGAGGCAGCTGCGGCAATCAAGAGAACAATCA
>JAOVYX010016570.1:0-24290 GCA_035668315.1 Drosera spatulata
TGTATTAAGGATCATCGATAATCGAGGTAACCTCACTCGTCCGACACACCTCTTTTATTCGTTCACACACGATTTTTACTTCCGTGCATGCTTTTGGGACATATTTTGATGTGTTTGATGTGTGTGGAATGGTTTGGATGCATTAAAACGCGAATTGAGGAATCCGGTGTCGGGCAGGGAGGTTTCCTGCAGGTTCTGGCCTGAGAGGAAAATTTGGAATTTGCCTGCGCCGTGACATCGCGCCCGCGATGGCCCAATGTCACGGCCGCGACGTTTCTGACCAGAAAAATTACATTTTCGAGCCTCGAACCTTAAACCTAAGTGCATATTTGAGATATATAACACATACGCGTGAAAATATAACTTCAAACGTGCATATACGATCACGTTTGACATGTGGTGGGGTATTTGGGGTTGAAATGAACTAGAATGTACCTTATAAAATATATACCCCCATGGAAAATAAATGAAAGCGACCGCTAAATGATTAATAAAAGTGAACGGGGGATGTGAAGCATAGTTACACAATCCATGTGAACTAATGAAAAGCAAACGAATAAGAAATATCGCCTCCTAGAATTGATAAGAACGGCATTGACATCCCTTATGGATCGTTGGTTGTTTTCTTGAATTTATTGAGAAGGCCGAACATGATATCCCTTCTTCGATCCATTGTGATCATCTGTTTCTTTGAATAGTCTTGGTGGCTTGAGTTTGAGTCATTGCACTCATAAATTATCCTCTGAGTTATCATCACGGGTAAGAACTAGCTAAGGAGCGATGGGCATCCCCCATCCTCTTTGCATGCATGCAGCGGCTTCTACGCCGTTGTGGCGGGACCACGGGTTGTTCTCTGCAAGCAGGTCCAAATTATCTTAATGCAGGCAAACGATACCTCATTGAATGCGCATAAGAGGTGCAAGGCGATGGACCGAGTAGGCAGGTGCGAAAACAGAATCTATTAGGTAGCCTGACTGACGATTGACACTTTATCTTATCTCTGTACTCCGAGTCGGTCATATCCTTGGAGTCGTCGCTTCTGAGTCGAGTCATGAACCCCAATTAATTATAAAAGAAAGGAGTGACTCTTAAAAACGATACAAAGCCAAATAAAGAAATGAGAAATGGTGTTATGTGATATGACGCCCATATTTTCTTATATATATAAAAATGTTTTAGGAACTTTCGGCGGTCGCCATAGCCGTTAGCGAAAATTCCCTGTAATTGGGATGCATACACCTGAGGTTGCTGAGCTTCATTAGCTCACGGTTATGTTTTTCAATTGCAGATATCCCCCCAGCAGCACCTGAAGACTCTTAGAGAGAGCTTGCTTGTATATAGATGAATCCATGTACTTTGGATATTATGGCAGATCAGATGTCTATATCGTTTAAATGTAATAAACGATCTGTATACCTTCCGCTTTAATGTTGTAACTAAACAGATATTTGGAACTGTAAGCTATGAGTTCGGTTACTGTTTATAATTCCTTGACTTCTATACCCCTAAAACCCATTCGGTTTGTTTAACATTGTCACGGACCGAATCCGTGATGGCATAACGTTCACGTGTCTTCCGGCGCGAAAAGTCGGGGGCGTTACATGATCAAACATCATTTTTCATAAATTATCTTGAAAAACTAATCATAGTTTAAGTTATGTACTTCAACATTGAGTCGGTGACACAATTTTCTTATGTCATTAAGATGAATAACGAAACTCCTCAAAATACATGTTGAATAGTATAAAAAATAAAATATTACATAAATTATGGAACGAAAATGGGGATGGTAATTAACCTCATATCCGATGGGTTTACCCAAACCCGAACCCAGTTAAACCGAGGAAAACCTGCTTTGATCGGGTTCGGGAATACCCGATGTTTTTGAAACGGATTTAGGGCGAGTATAGGTACTGTTAAGCCCGTCCCGAACGGGACTCGATACCCGCGGGTTTCCCGAGTACCTGATATCTGTGGATAATCCGTTACCCATATCATTATATACATATACATATATATATACACACATTATATTTTTATGTTGAAATACATTACTATTTAAATATGTTAACGGATAAAATATAATTCTAAACAATACTCCCTCTATTTCATAATACATGCAACACTTGTCTATTTGACCGTCCCAAAATATATACTACATATCATATTTAGTAACTTTTTTCACATTAAAAAAAACCAAAACAATCATCATTTGTTATAGTACACCCATTATCTTTTCTCACAACTGCTACATTACCATCAAAAAAAATTGTTTCTTCATCAAATACCACACAAATTCAACACACATATAAATCCGCGTGTTGAATCAAACCGTTGTCTATATTTTGAAACAGAGGGAGTATCAATTAACATTGTTTTAAAGTTTATTGAAAATTTTTATCAAAATTAGAAATAAAATATACATATATGGGTATGGATATGGGAAACCCGAACAAAAAAACCACAAATTATCGGATTTTGGGTAACCCACGGATATCCTCGAACTCGATCGGGTCGGGTTTGGGTTTATGGTTTTAAAACCTGATCGGGTTCGGGTCGGATATAGGGGTGGGTTCTAGGTTTCGGGTTTGGGTTTGGATACTGTAATTTTCGATCTGAACCCCAAAAATATTCGTTAAAACATGTTTGATTTGATTTTTGTAGATTAAATATTTGTTAAAAGATGAAAAGTTGTAAGTATATATATCGGGACAATCCAAAAAAAAAAATATTGAATGTATTATGGGACCGAGTGAGTATAAAGTAATGTTTGATTGTTTCACGATGAGGGTTAAAATTCATCTTTATAAATATACAACTGTTGTGTTTTTAATGAAACGGAAGTATAACTTTATTATTTCTTTGGGCCATTGGATACGATTACTTTTTATTGGTAGTCATGACTTAAAAGTTGTCCCATTTTTCCATACTGGCGATTGAACTTTCATATGCAGCTGTATTTGAGGAATTCTCACCTTTGAATTGGACCTTGGTTGAATCATATACCTAGTAACGCTGAACATTATTGCGCAAAAGGTGACCATTTCTACATACGCTATATGAAATTAAGATATACTGTACTACAGTGTCTGACCACGTACCCAAAAGGCAAAAGTCAACATCGTTTCACATTGGAAAATCATGCTCTACAAAAATTCAACGTCAAAACCAAAATGTATCATACACTAGAAGTTCAAATGAATCCAAAAACAGCTTTATTTCTCCAGATTAAGATCATATCCTGATCTTTGAAATAGATCGATGATACATATTAAAAACCTTAGTTTGTGTCTTTTTAATTTGGGGATCGTTTTGACTGATACAGAAAATTTATAATTTATAAAAATCACCTGTCATCATTTTAGGAAGCACTCGATTTTCATATCTCTATCCATTTGATCCTTTAACAAATTCATAGTGCTACTAATTAAATTCCAATTAAAGAACAAGTACAACACAGTATACATTAACTTATTGCATCCGAAAGAATGGACCAGGACAACCTTTTGTTCCTTCAATGCTATACGATGATGACAAACTACCTTATTCTGTATGATCGATGCTTGAATCAAGAGAGCTGCATGCTTATAATCAATCAAACACAAATTTTTGTCCAGCTTAGACGCTGCTGATGATTGCCTCGCTGTATCCAGTCAAAGTATCATAATACCTCGACCACAACATAACACCTCCATACTTGGGCGTCTTTTTGATAACGGGAAGAACCTGCGTGGTCAACACATCCGTCGGGATGAACCCACTTCCGGCTGCCTGAGTCGCAGCAGGCAAGCCTAAGAACAGTTTCCTAATGAACCATTGTTTTGACCACAAGTTCCATGAACTTATAAGGTTTGTGGTGTTACTGTTTAGATACTCACAGGGTGGATTGTTGTAGAATTGCACCCAAACGTAGTCGAAGAGCCCGGTTCTCAAGGCGGTTCCCAAATGTGCATCAGGGAATGGACATTGTGGAGCTGCACTTAGGTACACTTTCCTTCCTAAACGGCTATAACTTGCTAGGAACTTGGCTAGGTTATTATAGTACAGGGTTGATCCGAGCTCGATATCAAAGTCGATCCCATCTAGGGTGGCGTTCCCTAGAGGCCTGAAACTCGAGTTCGTCCCGCCCAAGTAGGTGTTCCACAGGTAATTCGCTACATTCTTGGCATCACTAACAGATGATAAGTTGTACGTCCCTACACCGCCACCGATGGATAATAGGACCTTGATGCCCATCGACTGGCAATACTCGATCTCAGATGCCAGGGCGACACAGCCTCCTGACGAAGGGTCACAATGACCGGCCAGGTTCAGCACTGGCGTCTGGCCGCTCCCAAATATGTACAAGAACGCTAGATTCACGTATTTGTACGTCCCGTTATTACATGTCTGGGTCAATGTTCCTTCGAAATCGTTCTGTCCCCAATACACAGCTATATCGTCCCGTGACGACGAGGGGTGAGCGAGGGAAGGGAGGATGATTGGGAAGAGGAGGATGAGAGGGAGGAGTTTGTTAAGATTCATTGACATGGTTTATGCAATGATGAGGAGTTGGATAATTGGCTAGGTTTGTGGTTATATGTACCTAAATGTTTGGCATGTGAGATATCATATGGCTAAGTGGTGGCACTTTATATAGTGTTTGTGTGGGGCGAGGGAAATTTTGACTTGGCGCATTATGTGGGCGGGACCAAGCCATTTATGGAAGTGGCGCATGATGAGAGACCACCACGAAAGGATCCACTAGCAAGTTTTGGTTTGCTACAGTTGTTTCTTAAGCCCAAATTTATATGGCGCAAATTTTGAACTCTTGAGAAATTTTTGGTAACAATGATATGAAAAGGGAAGTATATGTTTTGATGTCCAAAATTTCATCATAACGTACATTGAACAAATGGATAATCTTTTCGTTCCATTCAAATTATAATATTTTTTTTATTCAACTCTCCTATTCAAATTGTAATATTTTCTTATTTATTAATTTTTTTCATATAAAAATATCAAATTATCCCTACTATATATCACATCAATCCATCTATCTATCATTTCTCTTTTTCTCATTTTTTTTCTTTCTTACGTTCACAAGGACAAATTGGACATTCCTTCAATTTAACACACAAACAAATAGTGCCGGGTCAACATGTTATAATTTCATTGGGATGGAGGGAATACTTCATTAGTGTTTTTATTGCTTACAAAGTACTATCATGAAACCAACCTGGTTTGATCTAATGGTGTTCGACTCAACCTTCTTTTGGGGGACTCAACCTTCTTTTTGGGGGACGTTTTGCCAATGTTCGAGGGATTAGTCAAGGTAAGTACAAACTTACCCGTATTATCACTAATGCAATCATTAAAAAGAAGACCTACCCGTAGCAACATTTTCTTCAATAACAGACATTAAGAGAAGTTTTTGCATGCCATATATCAATTATCTAATCGCTTATATCACCGTTTAGTATCCATCGAATTGACAGTTAGCTTTTAACAATTTCATCCTTACTCTTAGGGCCTGTTCAGTAACGATCATGTATGTTTTCTGTTTTCATTTCATTTACTAATGAAATAGAAAATGTTTGTTATTGATTCATATTTTCCAAACGAATCAAATAGAAATAAAAATAGAAAAGAAAACCATATTGGTATTTGGTTTCTGTTTTTTAGTTCATTTGATTATAATATATAAGATTTTCTTTACAAACAAACATTTTTTTTTATAAAATTATTTCAATTTTTATTATCAGGTTTATGATTTTTAGTTTGGTGTTTACATTTTTAGACGTCAATACCAAACATCCCCTCATGAGACCTCATGGTAAAGTGTAAATAATTGTTCCATTGAGCTACCCTTTTGATCCTAATGGAAGCGTTGATTTTCTTAATGTTTGCCTCATTTATGAATGAGTTGCTTAATGTTTTACTAATTAGGAAAATGAATCATGTATTCAGAAGATTTGCTTAATGCTTATTGGAAGGTTACATGTATTCTTTTACATGGATAATGACTTTGTACCATTATGATTCCAGAGTTATTTTGATTGCATGCTCTACGACTTTTCGTCCATTTAATTATGTGGTTGACCCAAGAGGTTTCCAGCATTTTTTAAGGTCAAACCCACCATTAATGAACAATATACATCGAATATTATGTGCATATAGTAAAGTCAATTGTGATAATTTGGATCAATATGGAGTCCACATGAGTAACCCACGCAAACGATTTGCACATGAATAACCCACGCCATCATCTTGTGTAACATCGGGTGCCAAATTCAACTATGTACGTAATTTGTTAATACTCCATATGTTTCATTCGTTTTTTTCTTTATCTTTTGGATTGTCCCATTAATATTGTAACATCATTTTATTTGATGAATTCTCATAATTAAGAAAAATATTAAACTAGTCATTTTTATATAACTAGTACGCTTCACTAACTTTTTTTTTTAATAACCACTTCCTAAGATGGATTGGGATCATACCAGGTTATGTTTCACTAACTCAGTTGCTAAATTAAACCCGATCAACATTCTCAGTTTCAACAACAAATTATTATAACATCAGAAATTTAGCACAAATATAAATTATCGTATCAAATTAATAAATCGATCGTAATTTGAATGGTATAAGGAAATATTACGTATTATTGTTAGTATATCCCTCACGGTGCGCATCCTTAATAAAGTGGGACGTTTGATGGTGAATTCACTCCATGTATATTTGTGAAGGCCAACGAAATTCTAGAAGCAAATTTTGGCAAGGCCATCTTGTTCCACCGAATTTTGTTAGTGGAAGTCTTGACCAAATCACCAAAATATACATTACGTGACTAAAAATACAGAATCTTGCTTAAGATTATTGCTTAGATATGTTTTTTTTTTAATTGCGATTATTACTTAGATTATATGTTAAGATAAGACAGATACAATATGCGACTGACCCAGTAAAACACCTCCATGTTGCTAAGGTCAATATACGACTAGTTCAAAACCTCTAGACTAATTTGACTTCCACTCATTGCAAGTCGAAGCTAATTTGAAATTGTTTGTCAATCAACCTTTCGTTTGACGTGGAATTTATGATAGTCACACACATAAATATTAAACTTGATCATTTTCATGGTGATTCATTTCGACAATATATTCAGTCACCACTTAACAATCACAAAGAAGTACAATGCATATCTAGGATTAGCCAATGGGCGTTCTAACAAACGTTAACAACAGTCCATCGGACGAGTATAGATAGACCAGGCTCATAGTTGTAGTGGAACAAATTAGAGTCTCTCATTAACCTGCAGTATGTATAACTGAATTTCGTTTTTTTTTTTTTTTTTGTGGGGTACTGTAATAGGTTATAAATAACACTGCGATTATTCAACTTCATGAATAGTAAATTATAATCAACCAATATCTATATAAACCTATATCTATATAAATATAAAATGCTACCATCACTTCTTCTTTTTTTTTGGTAAATTGGACCTAATGGACTTTTAAGATTATGGGTTTCTAATAATTAATACGTGGGTTGAAGTTTTAATGATTATAGGTTTATGATTTTTTAATGGTTGATGTGTGATTGAGTATCTAATGCTTAATGTGTGTTTTTAAAATAATCATATTTTTTCTATTGATAAATTGGGACTAATGTGTTTATAATGGTTATGAACCTCTGAAAGTTAATATATGGATTGGGGCTACAAAAATATTAAAAAAAATAAAATATAGCATCCATGCGTAAAAGATTATCTTTAAAATTTTAATAATATATTGATCGTTAATGCTACATATGATTGAAACTAGTATATTATTAATTTAGAGTACGATAGCATGATATGCCATCAAAGATATGTAATTACACACATAACGAAAAGAAAAAGAAAAAATAGTGACCGATCCCATATCCGCAAACTCTTTATCTTTTACTTCCTTTTCATCTTCCTTTTTCTTCCTTTTCATCCGCAAACTTCTTCTTCGTTGACTCTCCATCTTTTTTCTTTCTCTTCATCTTTCGATATCAAGTTTGGAATTTAATGGAAGTATCAGAAGGAATTTCCCAAATAATTGTTCAACTTACACGAGTACTTATTGTATTTCATAAATAATTAATAAGAGAATAGAGAACAAAAAATCACAACCAGAATCAGAAAGGGACCTTAACTTCCACCCTTACATCTCATGAATAATGCAACACTTACAAAATGACACTTTTAATACTATATTTGTCTCAATATAGATACAATATTTGTACTGTGCCCACATATCAATGTGGACTTTGACTCGCGTTGATGGACAATCTAACATCATTTTTTTTCAAAACTATCGTGAAATACTAATGTTGATTGAAGTTGTGTACTTCGATCTTGTGTCAGTGTCATAATTTTATCGCATTATTAAGAGAAAAAAAATAAAATTCCCCAAAATACATGTTAAATAGTATAGAAAGTCAAAATATTACATGTATATTGAAACAAATTGAGTATATATTAATTTTATTTTTAGAGAGAATTACCAAATGATGTCATTTTGTGATCTTGTTTACCATATGGTACTACCTAATTTGTTTAATTATCAATCAATCACAACAAAATCAAAAATCCAACACTACCCTCTTATTCAAAAAAGGTAACATAATATCTATCCATAAATTAATCAATACAAAAATCACTATAATCTAAGAAGAAAATAACATATCAAACTCCCTCCCTTAATCCTAACTCTAGCCTCGCATCTCTTCCTTCGTCTTTAACATCTTCTTCTCTTCCCCGTCGAGGCCACCATCTCCGTCCAAGCAAACAGAGCGTCATTGTTATACTACAGTGCATTTGATCAAAAGACAACATACGCGCACTAAAAAAAAAAAGATAGAAACATCGAACTAAAACAATGCGTCTCGAGAAAATTTTTTAAGCTGTTATTATAAAAGATACGTCGATGTGGTTGCCGCCAAAGTATAGCATGCGTCTTTTTCCCTAAAACAATACGTCCATTTATACAATCCAGTGCGCCTATGTCGTTGTCATTGCCATCTATCATTGTATCTGGACAATGACCCTCCCTCGTTTACTATGACTGGGTGTAATCACTAAGTCCGTGGAACAATGCGCCATCATTGAATCTCACCAACTAAGATCTCTGAATTAATCTTTCGATACTCGTTAAAACAACGAGAAAGTATTACTCGATCAATATGGTTAGACCGAAATCTTGATCGAAAGCTCTGGAAGGAACTCCATTATCTCGCTCATGGTGTGAAGCTATCCAACGAAGTCAATCTTGGACGCTGGTATCATGGGAAGGGAAGAAATGCATGGTGTGATGGTTGTGCGTGGGTGGGGTTAGGAGGTGTGGCTGGTACGATAAGGCTCAATGTAGTCGTTGTAGAGATGGTGTAGAAGTGACTAAGTGGGGCAGGCGAGGTTGAGGTTGAGGTTGATTATTGATAATTTTTTTTTTGCTAAAATCAAGGAAAAATCAAATCAATTTGAAAATGGCAAGAGGTAGATGAAAATAGGAAAATAAATATTGTCCGTTATGAATAAGAGTGGATAAAAAGGGTAGTAATGGAAGGATAACGCAAAGAGTTTGACAAACTTATTGATAATTTTTAAAATTAGTATCATCAAATGGTAATTAATATTAGATAGTGACACTTATGTGTAATTTTCATTATTTTTTATATAAAAAAATTTATTTTTTTCTGAAAATATTTAATTATTTTTTTATTAATGTTTTTTTATGTAAAATAATGTTTGATCAATTCTGATATGCCAATCAAAACTTAAATTATTAAACCTAACGGTCAATTTATTATATTTGTTTGAAAGGAATTTATTGCACTTGTTGTTCCATAGAGGAAGTAATTGGACCTCTACTACTGTATCCGGCCCATCCTTTTTCCTCCTCCCCCAAGCACCCCGGTTAATTTTCGGTTTATCAAACATCCCAACCCCCTAAACCCTTCCCCTGAATTCTCCCCACCACCAAACTGGACAAAACCCCAATACAAAGCTCCAAAAACATGAATCACACAGCCGCCATGGAAGAGAAACTCGTAACAGAGCGACTCCGCTCAAAGCTCAACGACGTCAACTCAGCAGCCAAAGCCAACCTCGACCCAATCCAAGACCACGTCAATTTCACCCTCCAGGTGAATTGTTCTTCCTTGCTCATTGTTTGGTGTTTGATTGAGGAAAGAATGTGATTTGGTGAAATGGGTTTGTCTAGTTTGTTGCAGAAAGCGTATTTCAAGTGTGCGCACGAGTGCTTTGATAGGAGGAGAAGGCAGGAGGAGATCGGGAATTGCGTTGAGCATTGTAGTGTTCCTGTTCTGACGGGTCAGAATGTTGTGGAGACGGAGATGGCGCAGTTTCAGGTATGGATGTTGATTCGGGTGTGAGTGGATTTGTGTGGTTGTTTTGCAATGCCCTTTTGGGTGTCGAACCGTGGGTATGGATCGGATTTTTGGGATGTTTGAGTTGTTCTGTGTTGAATTGGTTTGGGATGGTAACAGGGTAAGGAAACTGTGGGGGTGAATATTGTCAATCAAATTCGAATACCAATTTGATGGCGAATGTTAGCAGTAAGATCTTGTACTTGCTGGTTGGTTAGAGCAGTCATTTATCATCTTCTATGGTTATGTGGAAGACATTGGTGGATTGCTCAATGTTGGTAGCTTTGCAAGATAATTTTTCTTTTAATTGGATTTACCTAGTACAGATGCTAAAGACCGTGTAGGTCCTGCTTCTCAACCGGATGAAATTATGAGCTGCATATCGAGGATTTTCGTTTAACCTTTTCTCGAGTGTTCAAATTAATGTCACTACATGCTAATAGGCAATACATGAGTGGTTTTTTGACAATCGATTAGTTTTAATGCTTAAAAAGGGGAAATATATGCTTCTTGGATTCCAGAACGTATGAGATGTTTTCCTCCCCTGGGTGGAGATAAGAATTGCTTTGTCGGTAGCTTCCTAGTCGTGCATGCTGTAACAGGAAGCTTGTGTCAATACCTATCTATAGTTCTTCAGCACGCGTATAGTCCCACCAGGTCAGTCTAGGTTTCCTAATTCGATTTCATACCATGAGTTAATCAATTTCGTGAGCATGTAGTATTGTCACTGGAGGATATGTGATTTCAAGAAGGAAACATGTTCAATTCTTGCATGTATGACAAGTATGAGATTCTGGCCGAACATTATGTATTGTTGTATTTTATACCCAATATATTCACTGAAAACATGTGTTATAGATAATGCTTCAGTGTCAAGCGTGCGCCTATGGTCATGTGGTGGTCATGTGCCTAGCTTCCCTCGGCTGAACTAGGTAGCCTTGAAACCGAAGCTAAGCCTTTGAACTGCATAAATTGAATGTCTTCTGGTTTTCCTGTGATGGATGCAGGAGAGGTTGCAGAGATCCTTGATGGTTTGCCAGGACAGATATGAAGCTGCGAAGCTCCAAACAGGGCAAGCCAATGCCATGGCCGAAATGGAATCTTGTGTCAACTCTTCCATTAATGACAGCATCAAGACATTGCCTTACCTTGTCGAGAAGCTAAGGGTTTCCCTCGGCATCAGGGACTGATTTTTGTAGCCAAGATGACTGCTGATGACATTGTTATTCAATGCGCTTTGTGAATCTATGAAGATCAGTCGATTGCAATGCACTCCAGTCACCGGAGTGTGAAAGATTTCACATTATCAAAGTCTCTGCCCTGCCCTGACATATTCCAGGGTTTAGGGATATATTTTGTAACATTGAGAGTAACGTCAGGTTAATTTAATCGGCAGATTAAGTTTTCCAAGAAGTACTCGTATCGCTCTTGTTCAAATTCGTCGCTTGGTATGGATACAGCTATGATGTTTGGTGATTGCAATGTACATGTAGCCATCAATTGAGACAATTTTTTTTTTCCCACTTTGTTTCTTTTGTCATCTTCATCTTCGACATTGATTATGCCTCTTGAGGGAGATCTTTGTTAGGTTTGGGAATCCCTTGCATAGTTATGCTGGCAATTCTGTTTGTATTTCATACAAAAATTTCAGTTCAAGAAATTCATCAATGGAAAAGACGCAAGAATTTCATATATGAGAAAGATGCAACGCCATCAGTATTAATCCACTGGTTCAATCGTTATTTTATTATCTTGTAAGATCAAGGTTTCATCTTTCAACGGATATTTAAGATTCTAAGACCATGAAAATCTATTATATATCAAGAAAAAAAGGTTATAATAAGTGCAGTTTGTAGATTGCAGTTCCTCCCACAAATTTTAAAAAATAATTAATTTTAAAATACCAGAGGAGATAATTAATCAGATGTTGTGAAAATTAATCGATAAAATTTATGACAACACCTAAGGATATGTTTGTTTTGAGGATTATATGAAAAAGATATGATTAATAATCCCATCTAATTTCTTATCCTTTGTTTGTTTAGGTTGGTGGAGAATTTTGGAGAAAGGACTATTAATCTCACCGAACTAACTTAGTCCCCATATTGAGGATTAATTAGTGGGGGAGAAGGTTTCACTAAATAGTCCCACGCAAATAAACACTATATAAGATTTATTAAGAAATAAACAATCAAAAAATAAATAATCCAAAAAATTAATTATCTTTTTTAATTCTATTCCATAATCAAACACACCCAATAAACTTGAGATAAACAACCAATAATTAAGCCCAGGTCTCCTTCGGATACAAATTTCCAACTGTACAGTTCGCTTTACCAACAATCAAACTACTATCCCGTAGACAAACAATCCACCAAATCTGCTTGAGAGAGAAAATTGCAGATGAAAGCGTCGGGGCGGCGACTCCCGGCGACGCCGGCGATCCGATCGCGGATTTCGGCGCCGCTGCTCTCGATGTTCGTCGCCGCCTCCTCTCTCTACGTCGCTGGCCGGTCAGCTCCTTTCTCCGTCAATCTCATCTCTCTGTTACCTTAAAAAATGCAGGTTGAATTTTTGCGATCTGTGGTTCAATTCTCTGTGTGTGATGTTTTTAGCTTGAAACAGAGGGTGATTACGGATTCACTAAAACAAAATAAGCCAGTCAGTCATGGGAAAAGCCTTTCTCGCATTAGTCACTAATCGAATTGAAACATTTAATTGGGACAGAGCATCATTCAAATGAAAATTGAGAACAGGCTCGCCTTTTCCCTACAATAAGAGTGCTAGGACTTGACCCATTGAGCCGATGCACATATTTGTATTGGCTCACCAAAGCAGCATTTTTTACTATCAAGGATAAGAAATCTTTGCAAAATTCTGGTTTATTAGGAGCATGTATGTCATAGATGCATTCATCAATGATGATCTTATGTACCAATATAGGAGCTTGGTACTCTACAGCACTAGTTTTTATATTCAATTTCTTATTGAGGGACTAGTCAAGTGGAGTTGGTTTAGTGGTAAGTCGCTCCCTCCAAGCATGAGATGAGGGGTTCGAGACGGGCAGTGAAACGGTCTCTTTCTCTTCCTTGATTGAGGGACTACTTGATGAAAAACCTATGTTATGATTCATGAACCTTATCAAAGTCATCGCCTTTGAAGGTGAACAAATAAGTCCATGTGAACCACCAGTTAGGTTAAGACTCGAATCATCCAAACAATTTCATCCCGATGTTTCACTAAATCATTCAAAATGCCATCGGATGCAATTTTGAGCTGCAGAACATTGTCACATCTCAGATTAACTATGTTGTAATCATTTCTTCATTACCTAATGATGTTCTCTTTCTTGACACTCATGACGTCAATTTCATCATGATTGCTTCCGATGGCGTTTGGGGTGATTCGATGAACCATTGGAGTGGGATGGTTCTGTATGATTCGAATCTCCACATGATCGGAGAATCACGT
This sequence comes from Drosera spatulata, assembly GCA_035668315.1. Classification (NCBI taxonomy): domain Eukaryota; kingdom Viridiplantae; phylum Streptophyta; class Magnoliopsida; order Caryophyllales; family Droseraceae; genus Drosera; species Drosera spatulata. The sequence continues at coordinate 13,867 of JAOVYX010016570.1, forward strand.
GGACCTGTTTGTTTCTGATGCTATTCAAAGGATCACTTCTCGGCCTTCCAGTCCCACTTGTGTAACCCAAACTTTTACGAAGAGAAATACGTCACATTTGAATTGAAGGATATCAGTGGATTATGACATTCAAGTTTCTGTCCGTGAGGGGAAATCATAATATAATTACAGTTTCTCGGGACAAAAAACTTGAACCTCGAAGTGTCGCGAGCTATGTATACTTCTGCAATCGATATTTGATATCACAGATAGCAACATTGAAAAGATGAGGCTCGTGATGAACTGGAAAGATTAGCAGGGTTTTCTATAGTGATGGTAAACTGTGTTCCTGGGATAGAACCAAGGAAAATATTTGCCAAGCATGAATTTCTTATGAAACTTGTAATATTTTTTTTTCGAGACTCATGAATTATCTCTTTCGGATATAGTGGAAATATATGAAGTGAACAACAATAGTAAACAATAATGTCATTGCACTAGAAATGGGAGAGTGACACCGTTGTATCCATGTAATGAGCCCATATGACATGATAATAGGCTTGGTTTTATTGTTGTTGTGTTGCCATTTGCCAATCATTGGGTCCGTGCTAGCTAACTTCACTCATAGAGCAGTGGCTAATGTAATAAGAGGATGTACACATTTGCTATATAGTTTTTTTTTTCAACAAAAAAGAAAAAGAAAAACACTTACTACTTTCGTCCTAGATAGATTGTAGAAAATTGACTTGACACTGTTATGAATATATGAGTTGATTTTGGGGGATTTTAACTTCTTTATCCTTGTGAGTGTGTAAAAGAAATTATGAGTGGGTGGGAAGAGAAAATTAATGATGATTGAGATAATGTGATATAAAATTTGGGGTATTTTGGAGTTTGTAGCATTCCAAACTTGTCATTTATGGAAAAAAAGTTTTGTGATTTATGTGGGGTATTCATATTTAGTAATATGTTGTAATTTGTCTAGGACGGAGGGAGTATTATTTAGAATAGTTATTATCTGCGCAAGCTGGACTGGACAACAGTTTCTTCCTTTTGAATATGCCCTTTTGATGTTGAGGATAACTTGTGTATCGAAGCTTACTGAGAGGGCCTTCACTTTTGGATCTTTTAAAACGCCATACTGGCATATTTATAGAGAAGAATTTGGCAGAAGCTTGCAATGAAGAGTTTCTAGTTTTGATGAATGCAAAGTAAAATTTTCCTGAAATGAAAATAAGAAAGTAATTTGCATTTCAACATAGGGAAGTAATGGTATTCAAGCTTGCCTATGTTTCTATTCAAAAGGCTCTACTCTCTGGAATTAACTAGACTTTGCTTGACATTTTTCTTTCCGCAATTAAATTCAGAATATTTTTCTTGTTGTCTTGAGGATCATCTTTTGGCCAATACAGGGATAAATGAATGGAGTTGCTACTTACCTTCATTTCGATCTTGCGGTCCATACTTTAATTACCCTAAGTCCCGTCCTGGGTAACATTTGTTTGCTGTACAGTCGAGTTAGCTATTTGTGCATCGTTTTCTTTTCTGTTCCCGCAAACTTTTGCAAAGCAATTGCTAATTTGCTATTTTGAGGCTTGCTTGTCATGATTTCAGCATCTCAAAGCTAATAACATAATTGGGTGATAATAAATGGCAAACGTTGGCTGCGTAACCTTAACCAGTCAACAATGGTGAGCCGTCCATTTGAAAAATGAATAGTTAAATTAAATTCAAATTCATCCCTATCCGATAAAAAGATCCCGGATATTGGGATAAATTATCCCGGATATACCAAAAAAAAAAAATGCCATTCGGGATTCTTTTTTCCGGAAGGACCAGTCCATCCAGGAAAAAGAATCCCGGATGTATATATATAAAAAAAAACAATGGTCTTCCGGGGTTCTTTTTCTCAGATAGATTGGTCCTTCCAAAAAAAAGAACCTCGGAAGTAACGAAAATTTTTTGAATCTTGGTTGTCCATCTCACAAATGAACGGTTAAGTAATGTTGGTTGTATAATCCTTCCTAACCAACATATATCATTTATCATCACCCAATATAATTTATCCCGTGACTTTAAATGTCTAAAAACCATCTTTTTGTTCTCATTTACCAATGAAAATGTGTATCTTTAGAGATTAATTTGTTTGCCTGCAATTAGAAAATGAAAATACATAGTAGACCTTTCTTTTTCCTTCAATTGAATCACTTATCGCATTTGACTTGTGAGTCTTGATCTGGACCATCCGGCAATTGTTCATATTAAGAAGCTTACAGTTTACTGTCAAACTTCGTTGTAACTTTCAACTAGCAAACGTGGATATCATATGATAGTACAGTGGTGTCCTTTTATTTCCTATGTACAGTTATGATCCTGATGTGAGCATCCCTTGACATTCATTCTGTGTTTGGGTTTGAAATTCCGGATGTAAGTACATATAGAAGCGACTTTTGTTTTTGATTGCGTTATTTGGAAGAAGTTCACTTGCTCTTTGACAGGATAACCATGTCGAGACTGAAGAAGCTCTACCAAAAAAGACAATGCTGTTCGTCGCACACATTGCTGACAACTGGGATGCTCAGTTCTATGCCAAAGCTAATGGTGATGTATTTGTGAATGTGGGTATGAATTTAGTCCTAATTGCCATGCACTAGCTTTCAATCTCCTTATGGGTGTTGTTTTTGTTACACTACAACCCTAATGATGTAGTTTACATTGAAGCACCTTCAGACCTTGATGATGCATGTTATTTTTTTACTTCCCTGGTTTTACCCATTCTTCTCTTCACTAACACCCACAATAGCGACGAGGGTTACCTTAAACGATGCTAACTCAGTTTTCTCTTTTCATACTATGTTGTCAACAGATGCCCTTGGAAGTGCGCTTGCAGCTCATGCAGATAAGCCTCGTGTTTACGTAGGGTGTATGAAGTCGGGAGAAATATTTTCTGAGCCGTGAGTTCACCAGGAAATAGAATGGCCATGGATTGTTAAATTGATGGAAAATTTATGTTTTGATCGACTCCTCTCTCATTCTGAGACTGAGACCTAACTACTGCTACACTATGGCAGGAGCCAGAAATGGTATGAACCGGATTGGTGGAAATTTGGTGATGGGAAAACGTAAGCGCTCTTGTAGTTTCTTTTGTTTGTCAAATTACTCTAAACATGTTTATGTTCGGCCCGCGTATAAGCTGTCAATGATCCTTCGAGTTTATGATGTTGATGCTTATTTTCTCTCTTCTACAGATATTTCCGGCATGCTTCTGGTGAAATATTTGTCATATCCCAAGCTTTGGCTAGATTTGTTTCAATAAACAGGTGATGCTTGATATTTCTGCTTATGGGTTGTGTTGCTTGTGAACTTCCTGAGGGCCCATTAAACTTGAATTTTCCTTTTATGAGGAATACTAGCAACGGTCATTTGGAAATTTTGTGTCTCATCAGTGATTTTGGATATTAGTAAGATGAAGAGTTTCCAATTGACTGTCTTGAGGTGAAATAAGTGGCTTTTTGGAAATGTTATACTTCTCCTGATTTCATGCCAATGGATGCAGATCTAATCTCCGCAGTTACGCTCATGACGATGTGAGCGCTGGATCTTGGTTCATTGGTCTTGATGTGAACCACATTGATGATAAAAGATTCTGCTGTTCAACTCGGTCATCAGGTTTTTACCTTCCTCTGGCCTTTGCTTTTATCGTGTGACCATAAGGAAACCCATTCCAATGCCTGTAATCACCCACCTCACGAACTTTGATTTCGGGCAACCAAGGCTTATAATGATGTTATGTTTTCAAAGCTTTACTGTCGGTGTCTGATATATCTCGAAGTATGCTACCATATTCCGGCTATGCTGTCAGGAGGTATATGTGCATGCGGATTGGAGTACTTTTTTTCTTTTTGGCTGTCAGGAGGCATATGTGCAGGTGTTTGACAAATATTCGGTTCTCGTTTCACTCACAACTTGCTCCAGAAATTTGCTTAGAGAGTGCTCTCGTTCGCCATGTTGTTCTGATCTGGAATATATTTAAAAATAAATGGCATTGGAAGCCTGCTTAGAGAGTGCTCTCGTTCGCCATGTTGTTCTGATCTGGAATATATTTAAAAATAAATGGCATTGGAAGCCTGCTCTCTACTCTATCAGAGCCAGGTTTCGATCCTGGGACCTGTGGGTTATGGGCCCACCACGCTTCCGCTGCGCCACTCTGATCTTGTCATTCTTCGTCAAAAAATAGTTTAATATTCTACTTATCTACAGTCGTAGCTGGACCTGAACACCACAACACAGGTTATATTTAAATGGTTCTGTTGAGTATTTCATTTAGAATGAATATAATCAAAACTAAATTTACACGAATCTAATTCTTTTGTTGCATAACCTATGATAGGATTTTATCCTTTCCATGCGAGCAATCATGGGTTCTTTCCAACCTTGCTTGACCTATATTAAAAGATCAAAGCCCCATTCAACTTCCTTAGTGCCTCTGTCCAACTTTCCTAACAAAAGTCATGGAAGACCCTAGACATCAAATAACTCATGAGATCAGACCTATTGAACTGAACATGACATCAACCTATTCTTCCCTATATGTACAATATATGTAATTTCACTGATATCTTCATAGATTGATTAGCCCTTGCTCTCGGGAAAAAGCAGCAGAGCAATAAGGCTTAATGTACGTGAGGAGGATTTACTATTACAACGTTGAAGTCATTTCTCCTTCCTATTTGTATGTATTTAATATATTACTCGGAAGGAAAAACCAGGCAAGAAAAACAGGATCAAAAGCCCATCTTATTCTTATGTTTGTCTTCGTTAGATGATGGCAGGTATCGCATATGCGCTTTAGTTTCTTATTACTCCATCCCTGCGTTATCTAGTGCGGTTATAAGCTTAAATATAGAGGGAAAGCGCACCTTCAGCCTTGTCCTCCCGCTCTGTCGATTACGGAGTGACTGGTGGGCGTCACGTTGATAAACTCTTTTCTTTGCGGCCGGTCTATCTGATGAAAAATTGTGCTATCCCCGTGGGCATCGCGGAGGGCGACACTTAGTCTCTCAATAACATAGCTGTATTGCTGTCTTTGTAAAATACAACAGGAAATTAATGTCTCATTTGATACACAGGATGGGATAAGGGTGGATTAATAATGAAGGGATAGGTAATTCCATCATTACTTATATCAGGTATTAATTATCCCAACCAAACATGTTCGGTATCAGAAGGGATTATCGTACTTATCCGATCATTAATCTAATGCGCTGTTAGGTATACTTGTCTCCTTCGGGATTATATTATATTATAATTTTCCAAAAAAGCCCTTTGTCTAAAAACTGGATGATGACTTTGAATGTATATCTGTGTAAAGCATGATATGATATAGACTATTTTTTCAATTTCCAGAATCGCATCGATTTCAAATAGAAAAATCAAAAAAGATTAATAAAGAAAACAACTCTTATCTTATTCTATTTCTATAAAAGAATAGAACTTGAGTAGTTGAATCTTGCTATATTCATTATATTGAAATCAAACTGCCAATTGATGTTGATCAATTTTTGAAAATAATTCAAATACCAAAAAAAAAAAAAAATCAAAATGAAGAAGGAAAAAAAAAAAACCAAAGTTAAGCAAAAAGAGTGAATATCATCGAGTAGTTTCAAATACAAATTCACATATCAAAAAAATCAGAAAAAGTGTTTGATCATCCAGCAGTTTCAAATATCAATAACGAGTGCCTGCACTAAAAAATTTCAACTGCTTCAACATCCAATAATTATTGCATCTATTGAATAACAATATAAGACTCGTGAACAAAACAAGTTCAACTTTCTTCAACATCCAACATAGACAGAGAGAATGATCATAAATAATCTCACATACAAAATTCAACATGGTTAATTACGCATTGATCCAGCAAGATAACAATAACATAGAACTAACTAATGGCATCAATCTAACTTCGAAAAGTAACATCCAATAACATCTTCACCCACTTACCTCTGGATGCATCAGAAAGGCCGAGGAAGCAATCAATTAGCTTTGGTTCCATGCCCATTTGTGTTGTCGCACACAATGCATCATCTTCCGATAAGTTAAGAACAGCAATCACCGAATGTAACTTCATCCTTGCGTCGGATTTGTCAACTTCATGACCGATTCGACTTGCAATAAACTCTAACTTCTTGTTTGTTTCCTCACATAATATAGCCATGCTTTCTTTAATGGTGGAACGCAATACGCTCGTCATCTCATTCGTTGCCCTCCTCCTTTTTATGGTGTAGTTCCATGGAGTAGTTGACAATAATAAGCATTAGATTCACGATAAATTTCATCTCGGTCAAAATAGCTGACATATGCAGCCATCTCTTCTTCTATATTTGGGTCCATTTAAGAGAAACCAAACCTAGAAAAAACAAACAAACAAATAATCCTTGGAATCATTTGACTACATAACGGTTCAAATCTAAGATGATAAACGGCTAAAAAAAATTTGTCCCATAATAAGCTATGAATAGGTATGCACCTCCATCCACATGGCTCTGCACTCACAATCCAGAACTTGATTTTTGTCCCAACTTAAAACCCACAACACATATCTGAGAAAACTCAACTCAAAATTCAACTCAAATCGCATGTCACATATACAAGAAAACCCAACTCAACACCTACATCACAAATCCGAGGAAAACCAACTCAGATCTGAGAACTACAACAAACAGATCTGATTTTAAATAAACCAAATAATTACAGATCTATAACGTTTCACGTTGATGTTGAGAACGTAGGCGGCCAATGGTCTGGGTCGCTGTTGTCTAGGCGGTGAGGGTCAACGATGAGATGGATGATGAACACGATGAACGATAAAAGAGAAATTGATGTCAGATTTCAATCTGCGTTTGTGTGGTTATGATTGAGAATCAGAACATGTGATGGGGTAATATAGTCTCAAAAAAATTTATCTTGTTGACAAATAGTGAGGGGATTGTTAATGAGACTGGGAGATGATATTAACAATGAGAGGATAATGGGTCTTTTCCTGGAAGAAAATATTACTAATCGAGATGTTAATTTGTGTATCAAACATAGGATAAGGCGGATAAATAACCCCATCCCATCCTTATCCCGTGTATCAAATGCGGCCTAAGGGCATAGCAGCTGTCCCCAAAGAAAATAGAGCTCTACGGCACCAAAGTGAGCCAGTTAGAGTCACGTATTAGGCACCCGACTTACCACGGAGGTCATCAGCATCATAACCTAACGAAGTCCCACTGAACAATGCAGCTCCTCAGGCACGAAGGCAAACCCAAACTACACGCTTCCACGGACTGTTAGCGTTTCTATCGTCTCTCTCTATATGCAAAAACAGGAGGTAAAACTGTGGAATGTTGCGTATTAGTAATCCCTCACAAAAAACTTGGAGTGGTAGCTGTTTGCTCCAAACCAAGGAGTAAATACTGTATGGATTTTGATTTTTTTATGCTGCATCTGTATACTTCCAGGTGAGGTGTGTGAGCAGAGTTCAGGATCCGCGATCATAGGTGGAAAAATGCCAGAACTACATATGAAAATGGCAGTTCGGGAGGATCATTGGTTTCCTTGACAGCAAAAAGAAAATGGATGATTTCCTTTAAAAACAGCTGCATGCCGAAGTTTATAGGACTGAACTAAATTGCCACACAATGACACAGAATTCGGATGCTCTCAAACTAGAAATTCTACAGCGACCAGAAATCCCACAAGTAGCATAACTCATATGGCACACTGTTTCTGGCAAGAGTCTGCTAAGCCTCTGACCCTTGATCATGTTGAAAATGAGATCAGTCATGTTGCTTCCACCCTCACGAACCTTGTTATCACACGGTCTAACATTTACAAAAAAAGTACAGTTCAGAGAAACAGCGAGAAGTGGGGTGAAGTATCGACCATTATGTATAAGGCAAGAAACAAGAGAATGAGTTCAGACCTTCGACTAACTTGTTGTGGACCTCTTTCACCAATTCAGCAGAGGCATTGTACTCAAATCTGCATCATAAGCGAAGGAAGATGAGAGACCTAACACACTGGATCAAAATGAAACATCGAAATGCATACATGAAGATGTAAATTCTTAACTCTCCATCTGATTGAATTTCCCCTGTAAACCAACTTTTCTAACTTTTAACTAGTGTATAACAAAATACATCACAGGAAAAACGGCCACGGTAGTTGGGAGATCGGTTGGATGTTCATGCCATCTTGGTGGTGAATCGCCTTATGCAATGGGCTTCTTTAGTTGTTCTATAGCATAGGTTTACATGATACATAGGCATTGCAAATTGCCCATGCAAATAATTGTTTGTTGGCTAGTAAGTATCCAAACGATGACGACTGTAGGCTTGCATATCATCGGGCAAAATAAAAGCAGGGTTTACAATGTTTCAATATCCAATTTTGGGAGGCGCATATCCGCATATGTAAATTAAATACCTTATTGGGAAGTTGACAATACTATCACTTGCAACCATAAGAATGAGCGCCTCAGCAGAAAATGGAAGCTTAAGTAGATTAAGCCGCAAATGCAAATTACCTGTTAGAGCGAATCACTTGAAGTTCATAGTCAGGGGAACTCCTGGTAGCATCAACCAACTTTTTAGCGATTTCAGTTTTCCTAGTGCTGGCAAGAAGTATGTCATATTCTGTCGGAACGTGGATAGCGATGAAGTAATCATGGAGCTGACTCATAAAGATCTTTTCAACAGCCGCTAGAGATACCCGCCTTTTCAAGGCATTAGTCTCAGGGTCGATGATATATATCGCAAATTCTGATATAATAAGAAAACGTCGTTTGACCTTCCCTTTGCCAGTGTACTTCAAAACTTTATCAGCAAAGAGAACCTGTTGATCGCCTGAAATATAGAAAAGGTAGAAATCGGGGTTTTTTTCTCCATAGCAAAAGAAGGTGGCAAACTAGAAGCATAATAAGATGATTAGAAAAACTCAGAATAAACGGTGGTATTTAATAGGAATCACAACTTATATTGATCCAGCTTCCCCAACATGCCAATACTGGAAGTTTAATAGCCAATATATGAAATATAAATATGCAACATCGAAAACAAGAAGAATCCATCAGTCATGACAAAAATATTATTCATGGCTTGTGTTGTATCATCGACATGGTCATATGACTAGGCATAACATCCCTGTCATTCCATATATTCGCTTGAAGAGCAATGCATTTTCCATGCTTAAACCCAGAAGGAGTTTGCATATGAGGCATGGTAAGATACCTAAATACATCTTGTACCTTTTATCGAAATCTTAAGCAAACAGTAAGTGCTCATAGAACATGTATTTAAACTAAAAATTAGCAGATCTATGCAGCTCAGATAAACTATCACGAACACTAAGAGAACTTCCTAATTCCAGGTTCTCTAATCCTCATTTCTTCTGTTTATCCCTGAGAGCCTTGCTCATGACCCTGAATCACATAGGAATAAGAAAAAGACAACCCTCTTCTCCTTTGCAGTCTAGCACTACAGGTAATGTGTAAATTTCAGTAGGAGAACCGATCTGCCGAAACAAAATATACATCAAACCCTACATAAAGAGGCATGACATGACTTAAGATGAACACGAATCACGTCACTGAGAACAACACAAAAAAACAAAAACAAAAAAACAATACAAGTCGTTAGAAAATATACGAAGAATATATAACTGTTGCAGCAAATCCATCCTACATCCATTTATGTAGGCTCCACATGCTAATGACGAATTAAAGCGGGGAACGTAAAAAACCATACACTAAAAGCCACTTTCCTATCAGGAGCTGCATCTAGTACATAAAGCACTTCGCAGTGACAAAAGTTACCAAAAACCATCGAGAAATCAACATAGCCCCATGCTAGCCAACCAATACCATATTTGAAAAACATTTTATACAGAAGTTCACAGGACTTGTCTCTTAACGTTTTGGCACCTTTTCCATCAACAGCCTTGCATCATCAATACATTTTCTGATGTTTTATCTTCAATTTCTGTCTTATCTTCTAGAGGATTATGGGATGAAATTTAATATTATATGCCATCAGAATTTCATAAGATGATTGCAATCATACCTTCTATAAATATTTGGCCGACTTTCCGCATTATAATGTGATTGATCTCGTTTCTCACAGCTACCTTCTGATGGTACAAGCCATCCTCTTCTGTCTGGATACCGACCTCAACTTTACGAGATTCAGGAACCTTTTCGCTACTATTGAATTTGGCCAAGGCCATATATGGCTCCACTGGATCAGATGATGGGACTTTGGCATCATTAGCAATCGCGAAAACATGCTCATGCTTTTTCAAGATGCCACCCAACATTTTCATAATAGTACCACTTGGCAAGCTACACAAGATCTTTTTAATGATCATCTCATCATTGATGTCCTCCCCAAGAGCTTTCAATT
>JAOVYX010016571.1:0-24285 GCA_035668315.1 Drosera spatulata
GTGTTGGTCTGTGGGGTCAGTTGTCAGCCTGACGAGCGGTTCTTGGTGACGATCCGGTAGCAAGGATTTGGCCGGGGCGTTACACAGTGATCGACTAATGTGCCATCACTTCTATTCTTATATGAAAGACCAAGATGTGGCGTAGCAATGGGTTTGCAGTTAAGCATCCCAAATCTCTGCAAGAGATCCTTAGCATATTTTTGCTAGCACAAGAATATACCTTCTTTGCTTCGATCGATCTCGAGCCCGAGGAAGCGCTTAAGCTCTCCAAGTTCCTTCATCTGGCATCTGACTGACAAATTCCTGCTTGTCCTCTTGATTTCTTCTTCATCATCTCCGGTGATGATTAGGTCATCCACGTACACGAGCACTACCGATGTTTTCCCATCAGCATTCTTCACGAAGAGATTAGAGTCTGCGGGAGCCACTTGATACCCACATTGAAGAAGAAACTCGGCTATCTTTTCGTACCATGCCCTTGGAGCTTGCTTTGATCCATAGAGTGTCTTCTTGAGTTTGCAACATACTCTGAATAATTAATGCTCTCAAACCCTTTTGCTTGCTCCATGTATATAGCTCTAACTAACTCTCCATGTAGAAAAGCGTTCTTTACATTCATTTGCCATAGTTTCCATGCTTTCATGGCGGCTAGAGCGATCAGGACTCTCACCGTGGTGATCTTGGCTACTGGACTGAAGGTTTCTTCATAGTCTTGTCCATACTGCTGTGAGAATCCTCGAGCAACCAATCGTGCCTTGTATCTTTCTATGGATCCATCTGACCTGGTCTTCAATTTGTTGACCCATTTAGTTGAGATTGACTTCACATCCTCAGGTTTTGGTACTAACTCCCATGTCTCGTTCTCCTTCAAGGCCTTGTATTCTTCCTTCATGGCCTTGATCCATTCTTTACTCGTTAAAGCCTCTTCATAGGTTCATGCCTCTTTAATATCATCATCGGTGGCTAGTGCTGTATTTGTATATTTTGGGTGTAACTTCTTTTCCCTCTTTGATCTCCGCAACTGCTGGACTGGTTCTTCTTCAATCTCTATTTGGGTTGGTCGTACTTCTTCTGGAGTCTTGCTCATTTGAGGAATCTTGTGGTGTACTCCAGTTTTCCACGGGCTCTTTGAACACTCGGGTGTTCTAGGTGCATCTTTATCATCTCTTATATCTTTATGCTCATCCACCCTTTCTTGTATTTTGCTTTTCAAGTCTTCTGAATATGGAAGCACTATCTCCTCTGATGATGACTAGGATGAGGCTTCATCAAAGACCACATTCCTTGAGGTGTAGCAACGACCTGTCGTAGGATCACAACACCTCCATCCTTTCCTTGCATCATCATATCCTACAAAGATGCAACGACTTGCCTTTTTGTCGAACTTACTTCGAAGATGGTTTGGGACAAAGACGTAGCAGACACATCCAAATACACGGAAGTGGCTGACCGTGGGTTTGACATTCCATAGCTTCTGAAAAGGTGAGATGAACTGTAACTTTGCCTGAGGTAGCCTGTTGATTACATGCGCCAGCGTCTTCATACACTCTGCTCAAAACCTTGGGGGCATACTCTTTGAGTGCATTAAGTTTCGATATATCTCTGTCAAGTGTCGGTTCTTCCTCTCAGCAACAACATTTTGCTGAGGAGTGTTAGGGCATGTCAATTATCGCTTGGTCTTGTGCTCCTTCAGGAATGACGAGAATACTTCTGATGTGTATTCCCCTTCATTATCGGTACGTACACAACGTATCTTCTTCCCAAGTTCATCTTCAACCTTTTTTACGAACTCTTTAAATTTTATGATGACTTCAGATTTTTCTTTAAAAAAATAAACCCACACGTACCTTGAAAAATAATCAATGAAAGTCACCATATACTTTGCCCCGTTGACAGATGGATGTTTCATTGGTCCGAAGACATCTGAGTGGATGAGTTCCAAAGGCTCCTTTGCTCTAAACTTTGACTCCTTGTAAGGAAGTTGATGAGCCTTTCCATATTGACACCCGGCGCAGATAATATCTCTTTTGACTTCTAGATGAGGAACGCCCTTTAACATCGACTTTTTCATCATGATCTCTAACTTATCGTAACTCACGTGTCCAAGTCTAGCATGCCATAAATCTGTCGTCTCGTTTTTTCGAGTCTTGTCTACGTATGCTGATTTAGCAGACATCACGTAGATAGACTCTAACCTTTGCTCCTTCATTATTGGTGTAGCCGAGACCTTTAAATTTTGGTACACCTTGACATCTTGTGGTCCAAATATCACATAATTAAGTCACATATATCAGATTCATTGTCATACCTGGCACGTGATAGACGTTTTGTAGCTGTACCTCGTTAGCGCCGAATCGAGGTGTAATCACAGTCTTCCCAACATGATTGATCGGAAGTCTGAAGTTGTTTGCAGTGACTACAACTTGTTTCCCTTTATACTCTATCATGCTCTCCAGTTTCTTATTATCTCCGGTCATATGATTAGAGCAACCGAAGTCAATGATCCAATCTTGATTGTAGTCTATCCTTCCTGAGTTTAATGATGCTGAAAAGGCAACTTCCTCCGTGGTTACAAAGGATGCATAGATATCCCACTCTTCTTCACTTCCACCATCATGGTGGATGCGGGTCACCACATTTCCTTCAGTATTTTTCTTCTTAAATCAATAGTCACGGACGATGTGGCCCTTCTTGCCACAATTATAGCATTTGAAGTGGTTCTTATGCATGTCCTTAGGTGACTGTCCTCTTTTATCTGGGATATGCTTTGCTCCTCCTAAATTTGTACCCTTTTGTTGATGTTTCATAGGGCTACTCCTTTATTTTTCACTAAAGAGTGTTTCTTCTTCACTCTTTATGGAAACATCCGATATTTGTTAAGTCAGAGTCTCTTGATTGGCCAACAGACTCTCCAAATCTGTGATGGATGGTAGAGTAGGCCATCCTTATACTGTCGTAACAAATGCGACATATTCTGACCTCACTCCATGGATGATGATCCTTCTCATCCTAGACTCACTAATTTTGGGCTCTGGATCTAATTGAGATATGTTCCGACGTAAACTTCTTACTTTTGTGAAGTATGGGTTGATAGACATACCTCCTTGTTTTGTAGACATCAACTCATTCTCCAAGAGTTGGAGTCAGGCATCATGCTTCTACGAGAAGAGTGACTTGAACGTGTCTCATACCTTTTTCGGAGTATCTGCTTCACGTATGTGCTCAATCAACTCCATCTCAATGGTTGTCTTGAGCACATACATACCCTTCCCAGCTTTGATCTTCCACTTCCTATATGCATCGGCATTCTCTGTGGAGGGTGGTGTGATCTCATTACCACTAACAATCTCCCAGAGATCTTGCCCTTACAAATTGGACTCAATGCATGTACTCCTATAACTATAGTTGTTGTCATTGAGTTAATCCACGCCTCTGGTTGTGTTCGATAGATCCGCCATGACTCCTTGATCTCGAAATAATCGAATCGACGATCTTGCACCAAATTAGCAACCTCGACTCTGATACCGCTAGTAGAGAAATTTAGAAGATATGAGTATAAACAATGAATCTTTATTGATGTAACACACAAAGTATTACAACACGACTTTGCACACTTAGTGCTTCACTATACAACTCGCTCCTCAACACTTTACAACTCAATGACACACTACACAAGTTGGACACAACACTTTAAAAGACTCTTGTGATTGTGGTAGGAGACTCTTGTTTGGTGGATGACTTGTTTGCTTGATTGGATGATGAGGTGAGAAGGCTTTGGATCCTTTTTATAGTAGAGGATGGAAGTGTGTAGAATATAGGAAGGATGTAGAAGATATAGAAGATGTAGAAGATATTTTGGGAGAAGAATCTAGATAAAGAAAGGGATGGAGAAGAGTGGAGAATTTTAGATGTCTCTAGAATTGTTCATCTTTTTTGAGCCATACATGTTGGGCTCAAGGATTGATCTTGGGCTTGAGTCTTCTTTGGGTTGGTATTTGTAACGCCCCGGCCAAATCCTAACTACCGGGTCGTCACCAAAAACCGCTCGTCAAGCTAACAACTGGCCCCACAGACCAACACTAGTCCTTTCAGTGCGCTTTGGCCTCACTCGCGCACACCCTGAGAAACTTCCCAGGAGGTCACCCATCGCAGCATTAAGTGATGGGCTATCAAAAAGGAAGGTGCACCTTGTTTGTATAGATAATACTATCAAATCATTTAAGCATTTCCTTGGGGTATTACATACACCCCCACTTAAAGAACGCAACGTCCTCGTTGCGACTTCAAACACGACACATAGCCCCAGAACCTTCCCCTGCTAGGCGGCTGACTTGGACCTCTTGTCCACAGGTCCAGAACGCGGTCGCAGGGTTGTTCTGATACCATACTTTAACGCCCCGGCCAATTCCTTGCTACCGGATCGTCACCAAGAATCGCTCGCCAGGTTGACAATTAGCCCTACAAACCAACCCTAGTCCTTTCAGTGCGCTTTGACCTCACTCGCGTACACCCTGAGAAACTTCCCAGGATGTCACCCATCCCAGCATTACTCCGCAGTTAAGCATGATGGGCTACCAAAAAGAAAGGTGCACCTTATTTGTATAGGTAGTACTATCAAACCATTTAAGCATTTCCTTGATGGCCTCACTCGCATACATCCTGAGAAACTTCCCAGGAGGTCAGCTATCCCATAATTACTCCGCAGTTAAGCGTGATGGGCTACCAAAAAAAAAGGTGCACCTTATTTATATAGGTAGTACTATCAAACAATTTAAGCATTTTCTTTGGATATTACAGTATTGAGCCTTCAACAGATTCATGCATGTATCCTATAAGAAGGTTCATAAAATCTATATGTTCAATGCATCTCAATTTCATGTGGCAAAGTTACATGCATGGTTTAGAAAAAGAACAGGGAAAGAACGTGTCAAATTTCTTTCATTTTGTGCCCAACTCATCAATTTGTGCACGATTTTATGTTTTGGATATATCAACTCCAATCTATTGCGTGTAAGAAGTCCTTGTTGGATGTAACAATACTCCTCTCGTCTTCTGCTCAGTTAATTTCCGAAAGGATAGAATCTCGTCGCAACTGGTGATAAAGAGCGAATAACATTGAGTTCACTGTCAATCATTAATGTGCTGAAAAATATCCCTTTCATCCAAATTTAATACTAACGCTTGATATTTTTTTATCATTTAAAAGTATTATTTTAGAAATTTTTGTTTATTATTTTAACGACGTAAGAAAATTATGTCCTCGACATCTGTTGAAATATATAAATTAAATAAATTTATTAATAATATTTTACGATATTTTTTCAAAAAATACTATTTGATTGCTCAGTTATATAAATCAAATTTTTTCTCAATAAATACATAAGGTCAAATTATTACAATTAAAATGGATCAAAGGGAGTATCATGACTTTCCAGTACGTTTCCATATGTTTTGGTTAAAAATTGAAGGGAAAACGAAAGTGTGACTCGGTAGATCCTATTCGATTGTTATTAGGCTAAGCGTTACAATTCGATTTCACATTTTTTTCATGTCATATCCTGTTCATTTTTCAACATTATTCTTTTTTTTTTTCAGGAAAATAGCATCGTTGTTATCCATGCGCCGATGCCCCATCCCTCTCAAAGACTGCAACTATGTGTGCAGAATAGCAAACACTCATCCCCCAACACTCATTTCCTTCTCCCAATCGTCACCGTTCATTGATCTCATTCCTCCACGTGACACCATCTCCCTCTCTCCACAACCACACCCCATTAATATCACACTACGCACAGAAATCAGAGTCACAGGGACGCCATTGCAGCAATCTCTCTCTCTCTCTCACACACACACACACACAGAGATAGCATTAGAGCGAGCGTGTGTGAGTGTGAGAAGCCAACGAATTCAAGAGAAGAGAGTAAACGCAGTACGGATATGGCGGCGACGGCGGAGAGTGGTGTGTACAGTACGATTGATTTTGAGGAGACGGAGCTCCGGCTGGGGCTGCCTGGAAATGGTGGTGGAGGAAGCGAGGGGGAGGCGGCGGCGGCGGCGAAGCACGGGTGCAAGCGAGGGTTCCGTGAGACGGAGAGGGTGGAGTTGAAGTTGAATTCGATAACGGTGGAGGGGAAGGGTGTTGCGGATCCGGCCAAGCCTCCCGCCAAGTGAGTGAAATCTCTCACACACACTCTTCCGTTTGTTGAATTAGGCTGTATAAGATCTGGATTGTGCTTGCGGATTTGACCTGAACTTTATCGAGTAAGTAAATAGTAGGAGTAATAGTACTCAATTTAACTGCACTTTGTTTTGATTTGTAGGAAGTGATTGTGGTTTGGACATGATTAATGGTTTAAAATTGGTTCTGAATAAGCATTATTAGCTTCTTAATACAACTGTACTAGTTGGATTTGTTTGGGTGGGGTTCTAGAAGGTTTATATAACCAATGATCGGTTGTACAATTTGATCTCGCTTAAACAAGATCTCGAGTTTGTTTGGTTCTAGACTAATTGATGGAAAAATAGACATCGGGAGAGTTTTATCCCTTTTACTCATTGGCTTGACTTGACCCCAGATAAAAGAAAAAACTTTGTATTGAGACTAATGTACTAGTAGTTAAAAATCAAGTACTACATCAGAGTTCATCAATTCAGCTCGGATCAAGGTTGAATTGAGTGCAAAATATTTAATTTATGGTTTTCTTACTTACTAATATTAGGAGTTCATCTTTTTATCTTATTATTTATGGCATCATAAACAAAGTAAGGAGACCCAATCTCCTTATCCCAACAAATATAAACAATAATAATCCGATAATGGGAGTCTAATGCAACACGTTAATGCGGTTTTTTTTAATCATTGGATAAACTAGATGTGAAATTATCTTGATTTTTTATTCTTTTTTTTATCTAACGGTTAAAAAAGAGGCTATAGTAATTTGTTGAGTAATGTTGCATTATTCTCTTTTCCCCGATAAAAGTCTATCAACTTATGGCTTAAGGGGACAGCAACAATATTAGCCCGCTGGCTGCTGCCCCCTCACCCATGCAACAAAACAGTCATTAAAAAAAAAAAAACCGCGGTTGCTGCTACCCCTTTCCCCAATTAGCTTACTGTGGAATTGGATGATATGGTACAATTCAAATGTACGCTAGTGTGGTGACATAACTTTGCCCTTTTTATCAACTTATTGCAAGGTTCCTTTCTCTCAGAGAAAAAAAAATACTCCAGTAGTGATGTAAAATAAAATAGGGAAAGAGAACAAAGAATGAGATGCTCGTAGTTATCCGTTAGATATGGAAAGCAAAAGCTGATGTTTAATACACGCCAGATTACATGATCCGACGGTGGCGATTGATCTAGACAGGTCGTTGGTCGACATAGGACATGTATGTGTCGATGATAAACATCTTTATAACAAATGATTCTCTTTATTTTCCTTGTCACATATAAAATCCACTCTGGCCCATTACAAATTAAGAGCATCTTTGAAAAGAAAAGAAGCAATAATCTCATCAGCATTAGAGTTCGAGTAGGCTGTCTGGGTAGAGAGTGGAAAGCAACAACACAACATGTGGAATCTTTCCTTTTCCTATACCAAACAATGAACAAATAGTACCCCAAATTTCAAAGTCAATCATGTTTTTAAAGTATTCACATAGACCTAATTCATTAATGCGTTAGCTGGTCTTGGTTTGTATTATTGGGTTGCCAGCTTCTAATCCTAATCCTTTGTTTTGATGAATTATCATGTGCTAAGGATGTCGAGGAACAAATTCCATCAGAAGTTTAAATTTGACGGTGAATCCTGAAAAGTATTTATAGAGTTTAGTCATGAATGTTTTGATACCATCGCATTGGGGCGGACTGTATGCAAATCTCAATTCTCGTGGTTATGCTATTGTTTCAGCAATTTTAGCTGCAACTACGTAAAAGTCTGTTCTTACATAATTTTGCGTCGAAGGAAGGTATATTTTATATGGTAACAAAAGCTAGATAGCTCTATTAGGGAAAAAAACCCTGAACTCTTGGTTTGTTTTTTTCCTAATTATTTTTTGGTAGCTTGTATATAGTTAGATATACACTTGTGAAGACATGAATTAAACATGGTGTTATGAATTGATCTGATGGATATTGTTCACTGATCTGACGCTGAAAATCTCCATTTCAGAGCACAAGTTGTGGGCTGGCCACCGGTTCGATCATTTAGGAAGAATGTCATGGCGGTGCAGAAGAATTACACTGATGAGGAGGAGAAGACGGCCACCAGCAGTGCTGCTTTTGTGAAAGTTAGCTTGGATGGTGCTCCGTATCTCCGCAAGGTGGACTTGAAATTGTACAAGAGCTATCAAGAGCTCTCTGATGCATTGGGCAAAATGTTCAGTTCTTTCACAATAGGTAAATAGCTCATTCTCTTTATGATTCATCATGTGTTGCATCGATGTTAAGTTTCCAGCTACATTTATCTAGCATATGTACTGAGTTCATTCTAATGCTTCAGGTAATTGTGGATCTGATCGGGCCAAGAATTTATTAACTGAGCATAATTTGATGGATCCATTGAACGGATCGGAATACATGCCCACCTATGAGGACAAGGATGGAGATTGGATGCTTGTGGGAGATGTTCCATGGGAGTAAGTTCTTCAGATAGTTTGTTTTAAACTTCTGATTAGGATTCGTGTAGGCTTTACTGCGTTGACATTTGACTAACTTCATCCTAATTGGATCATTAGGATGTTCGTCGAAACATGCAGAAGGTTGCGAATCATGAAAGGATCCGAAGCTATTGGACTAGGTGAGCACCTAGCTAAGCCAAATCCCTCTCTTTATATGCTCTTGCTAGAAGCAAGATGTGTTGTATGTTGAGATTATATTCATCGTATAATTTTGTCACTCAGTAGTCTCTTTTCTTGGTTTATGGCAGCACCAAGAGCAGTAGAGAAGTGCATAAGCTGAAGCTGAAGCCTGAACTGAAGGCGCAAAGCCCTTTGTTAAATTGATTGCCTTCCCATATGTGATTCTAGACCAGCTCGACGGAGATGAATCGAGCTTGATGTCTTGATTTGTGCGTGTAATTTTTGGTTTGATACATGTCATACCTGAAATATGTTTTGATCATTGGTTTAGTTTTGGATGTAATAACCATCGTGTGTATATAGTCTTTATCCTTTTCTGCATCACCGTTGTGTATCAAGTGCAGTGTCGCTGCTTATGTTCGATGCAAGTTATTTGAATACATGTTTTGAGGTCGTGAATCGTTATCACTGCTTCAAGATTAGCCGTTGGTGTTCTCGGTCTCTGGATTTTTCCTGTGAATGTGCTCTAGGCTAGTTATGTCCCTTGGCTTAAATTTGTTAAATGTCAGTACGGGGATCGGATTGAATTATTGATTATTCTGGTATCAATAATCCATGTAATTTATCATTTTGGGTGAGGTTCCTGTCCGATCGAACTTCTTTCATACGATGGATTGCTATGGATGTTTGTGGGAAACAATGGAATATTACGGCGGAACTTGTAGTTAAGAGCAGGACCGTTCTATAGAGTAAACCGTGACGCTTTTGCTATAAGCAGTAAGCTAATTCCAAATCTCACATGATAGAAACGATCTATATCAAGAACTACATCTACAACTTGAAGTAGATCACCCACGACTACAACCCATATACCAACTACTACGCTGCTGAATCCGTGATCATATGGTTGTAGAAAATGTTAGATGTGATTCAACTCTTCTGCCATAGACTTCAATGGTCCAAAATCTCATTGAGTGTTTGTTGCTTCTCGGTCTCCGTGATGGATTAGGCTTTGAATCACTTAACTGTGTGGCCCAAAAGGCTATTAACAACAAGCCCTATACTTTTAAACGGGGTTTTGAATCTGAATAAAAGGCTCATTTGTAATGCTCGGCCCGATTCAGCCCAAAAATGAACTTCTTGACCATTTAAAAGCCGGTCCTTCTCGGCCCAAATGGCAAGAGTCAAGTTCTCCGGCCCAACAATTATGGGCCCCCAGTTTGCGTATGCATTGTGCATAGCATGCGCTTTCGTCCAAGAGAAAAAGAAAGGAACTGCGATAACTTTGCTGTACTTCAATGATGAAAGTACAAATATTATTGGACAACATTGAGCACATCTTCAATGTGGATGGTGTTACTTTCACTCCAAGGTCTCTTATTCGCTTCATGTGTCGGGTTTCTCCTCTCATGAATGTGGCGGAGAAATATACATATTCCTTGGAGTGATAATAACGTTGGTTGTGATGTAGATATTTAGACTTAATATATGATAAGACGTAGCTGGTATGGATCGATAAAAGTACTCCTTGTTGGACTGATCATAAAGTCCTCAAACATCCAAACATAAGTGCATACAATTATCACAAATCAAACCTATTTGGACCCATCATGTTGTCCTGATTCGCTCATATTAGACTCCCAACGGAGTTTACCAACATGGCATTGTACTTTATGCTGGGTAAGGAAAAGTGAAGAACCAATCCACGCTTCTTCACACAACCAATGTGACCGGCCCTTTTGGGTCAAGCTTGTCCCAAGATAAAACTTCACCTCCCACATATCATGGAGAAGCATTTTACTGTTACTCCAAATATCGAAAAAAAAAAACATATCATAAAAAACCTTTTTTTTTAATCATGGATTGGTACATGACTTTTGATTGTCGTCGATATTACATGATAAATTTAACACATGATTTTTGATCATCTTTAGATCGAACAGAATATAAAATTTATCTTCGTGAATCCTAATCTATATCATATCTCGCTTAAGTTAAGACAAAAAAGTATCGAAAAACAATAACAAACAATGACCAGAGATCTTTTCAGTGAAACAATGAGATAATTATCATTGTTCGAATAACAGACTGACGGTTTATTAAGGCCGAAATCATAATGATTTCATCTTGTATAAAAAAAAACTCATACTTCACACTTTCTAACGCCTCAATTTCACCCTCTCGGTCCAAACTGCAGAAAAAAAAAGAGAGGCATAAAATACACACACGACTTGTACTTTCTCTCACTAGTTTCTCTCTCTAGAATCGGAAATCCGTATTCTCTCTTTTCGTTCCCCCCCTTCCTCTCTCTCTCTCTATCTCTCTCTCAGTTCTCACGTAAAATTTCCACCAAATAAATCGAACCCATCTTCAAATCCTCCCCTTCGATCTCATCCATCGACCCAATTGAGAGTTTCCATCAACGTGAAAAATCAAGCAAGCAAAAGCAGAGAAGAAGTCTCTGTATCTGTGTGTATAGATATATGGCGAGTCATGCGGTGAAAGTGAGACGAGACAAGGTTGCAGCATGCATGACATGTCCTCTGTGCAACAAACTCTTGAGGGAAGCCACCACAATCTCGCTTTGTCTCCATACCTGTGAGTTATAGTTCGATCTTGTCATCGTTTCAGGTTTGGTTGTATCGACGTTGTGTTTGGTTGTGTTATGAGGGGAGATTGCGATCTGGGTCGTGTTATTTTGGTGTGTTCTGAATTGGGTTTGTGTTTGTTTCGCATTCTGGTGTTGTTTTTGTTGGTGGGTCGATGTGGGCTTTGATGATGGAGAATTGAGCTGATTTGTGGATTTTTTATGATTATGAGTATTATATGGGGTGGGGATTCGTGGGTTGATGTGTTTTTTTATCTGGGGTTTGTTGATTATGGTGAATCGAGATGCGTTTGATTTTGTTGATGGTTGATGTGGACGTGGGATGAGTTTGGGATCATTGGGCACGTTGAATTTGTTCAATGTGAGGATTGTTTGATGTGGTTTTGGGATGTGGACTTAACCCGTTTCGCGGTTTGGGGGAAATCATGGGATAGATTGTTAGTGTAGTTAAGTGATTCTGAGAGATACATTGATCATTTGGTGGCTTGAGTTGAGCTTTTGTTCATTTGTCAATGAGAATCAAGGACGACAGACCAAGTCTTCGTCCTATTACTAGGGGTGGGTGCATTATATGGATACAACTTCATCGTTCTCTTCTAGCAAATGGCATTGTATAAGGATATGCGAAAAATAAAAAAAGCTTTGGTTTTCTAGTGTATAGGTTGGAAGAACATACGAGTTTCTTCCAGGATCTATGTTTGACAGTGGATGGATGTCTTTGCTAGTAGGCATCTCAGGTGGTATGGTAGTCGGATTTCGAAATTTTTTTAATAGTTGTTTCAGCGTTTTAAATGCTGCTTTTGGGGAAAGTCTTGCACTTCTCTTTCATGAATGCTAGATTTTTTTATCGGGTCGTCACCATGGATCATTCTAAGATTAGACCTTTGACCGGCGGGATGTGCAGGGTGGCACGTTTCATTGAGTATCAAGAGGGTTAACAATGTCATGAGTTTCTTTGGGATCGGTAAGATGCGACATTTAATGTGTCGGATCACAAAGTGTTCTTTATCAAAGTGTTGTTTATCGGGTTACTTCCCCAAGTGATCCTATCGCAATTGATTTACATTTCACATTCAATTCTACATATAATTTATCAAGCAACATTTCAATTGTCAGCTTATAATAATCTGTTAACTCCAAGAACTTTCCTAGGTTTTGACGACATTTTTTTCACCGTCTTTTTTTTCCAATGAAGGTCCGCCTGCCCAAAACTTTGAAAATACAGGCAGCTAATCCTTGTTTTCATATTCTTTTGGTTTCTCAATCCCTCTTTTCTTTAGATAGTAAATTCAGATGTTTTTGTTGTAAAAATCGCTCAGTTGAAGTACTTACTGTATGTGCCAGAAGTTCTTCTGATATAAGTTGGACATTTTGAGAACTTCTTCTCTTACTTTCCTATATGATATTACTATCTTTTTCTGTATCCTTTCTCATCTTTCTTTGCTAATGCAAAAAGGGAGGGCTAAAATCGGCATTAATAGTTTAAAAATAACACAATTTGGTATTCTAGTTTATGTTGTTGAGATGCTGAACCGCAGTCAGCTCTCTACGAAATCCATTGTTTCCTTCATGAAGTGCATTTAAGTTGTTGTATGAAATGGGAATTGGCAACGTAGACAATCTCTGATGCATAAAATTTGTTTCATTTCTTAACCAGTTTGTAGGAAGTGCATTTATGAAAAACTTTCCGACGATGATGTCGATAGCTGCCCTGTGTGCGACATTAACCTGGGTGCAGTTCCAGTGGATAAACTCAGGTGTGTCTTCTATTTCACTCATTATTTCAATCAGAGTTTCCATTCCTCACTGAAGTATAATTTTCTAATCAATCTTCCCAATGCTTTCTCGTCCATGTTTTTGTTGAATAACCTTATAATTATTTCTTAGTCCTGGTTCTGCAAAACATTCTACAATGATCCGGGTAATTAAATACATTTCCTTTGGCGTTATACAGGCCGGACCACAACTTGAAAGATATCAGGTCCAAGATCTTTCCCATGAAAAAGAAGGTTGAGGCGCCGGAAACCATGCCTTCCGTCTCTCCTCCTGCTAAAAGGAAGGAGAGGTCTCTATCATCGTTAGTGGTTAGTGCGCCAAGGGTGGCATTGCAAACTAGTGTGACTGGAAGGCGAACAAGAGCCGGGGCCAGAAAGGCTGCCCTTCCAAGTGGAATAAGCCCTTCCTCCAAAGAAAATCCTAAGAGGGATGACTCAAAGGAAGATTGTGCAGATACTTCAAGCACATCGGACACTTTAAACAAAACCATACAAAACAAAAGGCAATTCAAGGAGGTGAATAGAAGTACTTCTTTCTATGAGAGAATAACTGTTGACGCTGTCTGATATTTTCCCCTAAACGTGATCTTTTCCAAATTTTGCTCCATCTTAATTCCCCTTGCGATGCCCTGCAGAGTAGTTCAGCCAAATCCTTTGATGACCAGACTTCGGGAGATGACAGAAAGGTCAATGGGTCGTGGGAAAGAAAACCAGATGTATGGAAGCCCCTAAACTGTCTCCTCGAAGCTGCAAACCAGACCAAGTTTTCTAAGTCCAAATTATCACAAGGGCCTTCTCATCTTAAACCAGAGATATCCGGTGATTTAGATGAGGGTCCATCTGTGGCCAGGATCAAAACTGAAGACAATGGATTGAAAACAGAAGTTGATGTGGCCAAATCGAGTGCTTCTTCCCTTGCAAAGCCTACAAGACGCAAGGGACGCCCAACTAATCAAAGTAGGGAAGCTGCAAAAGCTGAATCATGCAGCTCACCACAACTTGTGCTAAATGCTGTGAGACCTAGCGCAAAGGGCCCAGTTTGGTTCACTTTGGTTGCTTCTAACAATGAGTATGTTGTGATCTAGCTATTGGTTTTGTTGCAATACCTTCATTTTTATTTACTTATTTATTTTTGTTCAGCATCTTTGTACTGATTGATTTACAAAATAATTGCAGGGGAGAAGCGGCTCCGTTACCGCAGATATCTATCGGTTACTTGAGAGTCAAGTGAGTTTGGCGAATCTTTTTCTTTTGTTCATCCTTCACTTATTTTCTTTATTTGGATTTTACTTTTTTTGCATCCAGAAGGTGTCAATGCTGCTGTTTTGCACCGATTGTATTCATGTTCAGTGGGACTAGACTTTGATTTGTGGAGTATAAGTACATAGAGTGCAACTCTATAGATCGAGGACAGGATAATACACAGCTGAATTCATTGAGAAATTTATAAAGGTGAAAGATTTGAAGGAATGAGGATTAGAAGTCAGAGGTATAATTTGGATTATTCACTAAGATGATCTGCAAATTCAATGGAAGTCCAGTGCATTTGACTTGCACAATGTTTCTGCTGAAGTGACATTTTTATGTGAACCCCAGAGTTGGCTTCCTTTGAGTTGCTTTATTCTGTAGTTTGATGTAAATAAATAAAAAATTGAAAAAATAAAAATGTAGGAAGGAAAAAGATAAAAACAGATTGTATGCGGTATAGCTGAAATTTTACTATGTTTGGTCGAAATTTCCACGGGCTTGGTTTTTTTTTTCCCTTGCCTTTTTTATGCATGCTCTAATGTGAATAGTAAATGTAAAAAATGGAGTGGGTAATTGGTCTTTGATAGTACCGCTTTCTATATCGATCTTCAATTTATCTTGCAGGGATAGCAGCATGCCCGTGTCACATATTCAAAAGTACCTCGCAAGGAAACTTGACCTTAGTAGTGAAACTGAGGTCAGTGCTTAATTTGTTTTCCCTAGGCAGCAAGAATTTACATATTTTGCAAGCTCTCCAACTAGCAATAGTGCAATGCAATTTATCTGATTCTGTTGACAGGATGAACTCTTGTTTTGAAATTGTATTGCCATCGATGTGATGAATTTTCGCATATTATATTACCAATGCCACACTTTGTGAAGGATGTAAGATTTTCTTTCTTACCAATTGGACGTGTTTGTTTGTTTCCCAATTTTCAATCAGGCGAGCCTTATGTCACGGGCGAGCTAATTTAAGAAGTTCTCTTTAAGGAATTGTTTAGACTTCTTCATATTTCTCTTGATAATTCCATATTTTTCTAAGGTTCTATGGAATTCTCTAGAATTTCCTAGAGTTAGGAAGAGTTCTCTAGAGAATTCCTTGTAAATATCGTAGGGGAAGAGTCTAGAAGACTCTTGTTTATTCTTAGGAGAAGAAGAGTATGGAAGAGTCTAGACCACAAAGCCTAAATCCTTCCATGAAGGTGTATATAAAGGGATGCAAGGCTCATTTGTCAAACCATCCTAAGGAATCTCAAGACATCCCATTCTTGTAAACTCTCAAAGCTTTGTAAGCTCTTAAATGTTCTCAATACAAGCTTGTTTTCAAGTCCAAACTCTCTTGTGTTCTCAAACATCATCTTTGGGTGACGAGTAGGCTGAGCTCAAGTGAAGATAGGAGTAGTTTGAGTGTCGCACGGGTAGCGAAAATCTAACCCCGTGACAATTGATATCAGAGCCTTGGTTCGTACGAGAGATGACGGATTCAAGCGTTGTCGAGCATGGAATTCCCGAGGAGATGAACACCGTGAACGTAACCATGCGCAAAGGAAGGGGAAAGTCGAAGGATGTTCAAGCGGCCTTGGAGTCACGACTCTCACGGGTGGAAGAGATCGTGGCTAAGATAACGGATCGATTGGAGGAAGATGTGCCTAACAACGATGTTATCGAGGCTCGGGAGGAATGCCTTAGGGGTGAGTGTGTTGCAAGGTACTCTCAACTCATGCTTGGACACTCTTCACAAGGAGTTTCAAGCGCAAATGGATGAGGTACGTGCGGTGATGGTCACTCTCCAAGAGGAGATGAGGATCTTAAGGGAAGAAGCATCGCTATGTAAGACGGCCATAGCGAATGGAGGAATAAGCTTTGGGAAGATGGCGCGGTTCGAGCCCCCTAAACCAAAGCCGTTTTCGGGGAAACGAGATGGTAAGGAGGTCGACACCTTCTTCTTCAACATGGAACGATATTTTGATCTCTTGGGTATAAAAGAAGAAGAGGAAAAAATCAAGACCGCATCTATGTTCCTCTCGGACACGACGATTATGTGGTGGCGTCGTCGTTACAGTGACAAACTCATCTACTTCGAGGATGGACTTCAACCGTGGGCACAACAAGAGTTACAACGACGTGGTATCCAAACTCTTGTGGCGGTCATAGCGACGGCGGAATCCTTCATCGAATTCAAAAGAAGTGAGTCTCCAAGGGACAGGGAGTCGAGGAGTGACTTCGAGAAAGATGGAGGAGAGAGCCGTGAAAGGATCAAGCCGACTTCGAGTTTCGCTAGCAAGAGTGACTCGAAGAAAGGAGAGCAAAGAGGGTGAAAAAAGAGCACATCCAAGGACGCGGGGAAGTCCAAGGGCGAGGTTAAGTGCTTCTTATGCGATGGCCCTCACTTAATTCGGGAGTGCCCGAAGAAGAACGCTCTCACGGTTATGGTTGCTTGGGTGGAGGAGGAACCCGTGCAAGAGATGAGATCTTTGAGGATCCTTAATGCGATGAAGACCACGGAGGAGAAGTCTTCATCGAAAGAGTTGATGTACGTCGATGCGATGATCGGATCGTACACAACCCATGCCTTGGTTGATACCGGGACAACTCACAGCTTTGTCTCGCGGGGAGAGGTAAAGCGACTTGGACTTCGAGTCGACAAAGAGCAAGGCATGTTCAAGGCGGTGAACTCGAAGGTCGAACCAATCGATGGCGTGGTCCGTGGAGTGCGGCTTCGCATTGGCGATTAGAAGGGATCAATGGATCTCACGATCGTTCCCATGGACGACTATCCTTTGGTGCTTGGAATCGACTTCATCGAGGGTGTGAAGACGATACCAATCTCTTTCGCTAATGTCTTACACATAGTGAATGACGATGGAGTTTGCGTGGTCCCGATGGTACGACGAGCGAAGAAGGCTCAAGCGAAGATGGTCGCAACCATGCAACTCTTTAAGGAAATCAAAAGTGAGAAACCTACTCACTTGGGAAAAGATGAGATCTCTCACGCGGCAAAGGAGGTGCCAAAGAAGATCTCACGAGTCTTGCCGAAGGAACACGGGAAGGAACTTCCACCAAAACGGCAAGATGGGTGCTCGAAGGCTTCTCGCGGCGACTCAAGGACAAAACCGAGTCACACAAGTGCGTCGCGATGAGGACGTCCGCGACATAGGTGGAGGAGTATGTCACGAACGGGTTAATTTAAGAAGTTCTTCTTGAGGAATTGTTTAGAGTTCTTCATATTTCTCTAGACAATTCCATACTTTTCTAGAGTTCTATGGAATTCTCTAGAATTTTCTAGAGTTAAGAAGAGTTCTCTAGAGAATTCCTTGTAAATATCGTAGGGGAAGAGTCTAGAAAACTCTTATTTATTCTTAGGAGAAGAAGAGTATGGAAGAGTCTAGACCACAAAGCCTAGATCCTTCCATGAAGGTGTATATATAGGGATGCAAGGCTCATTTGCAAAACCATCCTAAGGAATCCCAAGACATCCCATTCTTGTAAACTCTCAAAGCTTTGTAAGCTCTCAAGTGTTCTCAATACAAGCTTGTTTCCAAGTCCAAACTCTCTTGCGTTCTCAAACATCACCTTTGGGTGACGAATAGGCTGAGCTCAAGCGAAGGTGAGAGTAGTTTAAGTGCCGCACGGGTAGCGAAAATCTAACCCGTGACACTTAAAGCTCCTTATTAGCCGAATACCCTTTTTGTTATCGAGTTTCCATATGCCTGTCTGCACTAATGATTGTAACAGAATTCGACCACGTGAATTCATGTTGAGTAATCAGTTATATCAAAATATAAATTTGGGAAAGAGCCCTGAGATAAGGTTTTTTGGTATATTGGAAGTGTATGGTGCCAGGATTTTATTTTTTTGTCTCTTTCCCCAAATTTTATCAAGAGAGTGCTTGTAGTTAAGGTGCATATCAGTCAATGTATTATGAGCTAAGATCAACGAATTCACCATTGATTCCTTGTTTGCTGATGCCTTTGAATTGATCCTTCTGGTTCTTGCAGGTCCTGTTGTCTTTTCAAGGACAGCCACTGCTTCCGAGTTTACAGCTCCAAAGTGTGTTACAGCTATGGCTGCAGACTGCTCCATCACCTAATAGGATACAAATGACCTCTGGAAGCTCGGGGAAGGAATTTGTAATGGTGCTAAACTATTCGCGGCAGGTTCCTCAACCTTGCGTGAATAACAGCAGCTGAGTCCTGCTGGCCAGAGCCTCATTCTTGGCCGAACAATTTCTTTAGTTGTGCATGGTTTCATTGGGGAGTCAGGCCCTCCATCTTGGGCAATTCTCCAGTCCCCTTCGGCATTTTTTCTATATTTTTAAGCCTATGGTAGATTGTATGTCAGTTTAGTCTTATATGACACCATTTATTTGATACAGTAATTTTATTCTTTACCTTTGTGTGTTGTAATATACGACATTATTTTGGCTTTAGTAGCTTATTAAAGAAACCACAGGTTCTGAATTTTTTTGGCTAGACTCTTGATAGCTTCTCTATTCAGTACTTGCCGTCCCATACACTAATGTGCCATGCTTCAGTTGCGAATATCAGCTTCGCAAACTTTGATTTCACCGACATATTCATTGCGGATTGGCTTCTTGGTCTTTAGGACACAGACTCTGTAGTAGAATGACATAGAAATGGTTTGACTTCTATGGTTGGGCTATTGCAAATAAAACAGATACAATGTTTTCTTACAATGATCACCTTTCGTTACGAGTTGAGTTCACTTTCCGTCGCCCAACTAAAAAGAACTCCATCAACCTATATTAAAACTTAGATCACTTCCTGACTTTCACATTTCAGTACCAACATGACTTCATGCAAATCATGAAAGACAAGCTTGCAGAACAAATAACAGCATTCACAGTTCATTTGTATCATCAACTATGCTGAACAAACTGCGGTCATTACAATCTCAAGTTGAAAAGCATCAGCAACAATGCTAAATTTATGCAAATTCCTGACTTCCTAAATTGCAAAGGATCAAACAATAGCTGAATCACAATGTTAGACTCATCTCTCATGATCTTACACAATGTGCTATACAAATCTAGAGACACGGACTCCCCACAACCCCCCCCCATCCAGGAACATCAAGAACACACACCGGAATACCAATCCAAGTCCCCAATAGCCTAGAACAATAGCAAGATCAATCCATTGCCGAATTCCATCGCTTGCACTCAACTACTCTAATGCTCTTCTTACACAGTGCTCTATACACATCTAGCACCAAATTCTCCATCGAGCGACAACAACTCAGAACACGATCATTAACATCAAACCAAGAGTCCAAGACTTTATCCCCTTGTATCAGATTAACTACATGGACGCAACAACGTCATTCTTCTCCATCTTCGCATCATATCCATCTTGAACTCCCCAAGAACAAACCCGATCACCCCAACCAAACCCGTCTCCGTGACTCCGTCCCATCTCAACCCACCCGAGAATACCCTCCCGGCCTCACCAACCCACCACCACCCATCTCCTCCTCCTCATCGGCATACAAATCCTCAACACCCCTAAACACCCCATGAACCCCAACAACCCCAAAACCAACCACCAACCCCACCAACACATTCAGACCCACCCCCGTCGCCGCCACCGCCACCGCCGTCACAACCCCCAATACCCCCAACACAAACCCATCCCCAATTTCCCTCCCCATCACCCTCACATTCCCCACCCTATCGAAATACAGAAACACCCACAAGACAAATAATACAAGAAACACGATCATCGAAACGGGGTGGAAGATCAGGCCGAGGAAGAGGACGAGCAATATGATCAGGGCGTAGTTATAGCGGAAGAAGACGAGGTTGCGGCGGAGCCGGAAGGTCGCGTCGGAGTAGCCGGAGGGGAAGGAGAGGGATGAGAGGGAGAGGAGGAGTCGCCATGGGCGGAGGTGTGAGGTGAGGAGGAGATGGGGTTGTGTGGTGGCGCGTGTGAAGAACGTCAGGGTTGTTGGGCGCGTGGTGGTGGGGATCGTGGTGAAAGTGGTGGTTGTTGTGGTGGTGGCGGGCGGCGGTGGCGACATTGGATTGGGGTTTGATTTGGCCGGAGAAGGCTGAAATCAGATTTATGTTGTGCGTGACACTAACAGGAAGTTTCCTAGGCGCGAGATTCGTGACCTTTGTTAGAGTAAGGATGCACGATACATGTGCTAAATACTTGTCAAACTATAATATGATATTTTGGTTTTTTTCTTTCATTTTAATAGATCAAATTTTGTATGTCAAAATATTCCTAATTTTTGTTATATTTTTCATTTCAATAAATCAAATTTTACATGTCAAAATATTCTTAAACATAGTGATAAATATATATTCTCTCCGTCTTAGATTTATCTTTTTCTTCTCAATTTCAATTCTCAATCACACAAATTTTTTTTTCTTTATTTTTTTAAATTTCTAATCACACAATACTTTTTAAAAATAAAAACATTATAAATAATTTGAAACGGACAAAAATAACAAAACGATACAATTATTTTCGAACGAAGATAATATATAATAACGAGAGAGTGATCTATTCATTATCCAATCCACAGCTTAATATCAACATGAACCACCAGTCTAATGCATGTTGCATGCTTCACATAGCGAGTGTATGAAGTGGTATCAATTATCATCATCGCACCAAAGAGAATACTGTAAGGAGACAACAGATTTAAAATCAACTTCACAAAAATAGGGGATGTATAAATTACAGTCTGGTGGTTTGCTTGTATCATAGCACGTCAGATTATACGCAAAATTGTCAAATCTGTATAACTTGCATTCTATGATCCCCTAAATACTGATAATGAACTTAAATATGACATCTGATAGTTTTCTTGTACAATACCATCTCGAACATGAAATTATCCTCCTGTCAAAAAAACATACTCTGCTGCTGCATGAGGTCAGGGTTGGACTTTTAGGGCTTCACTTGATCGGTACCATGGAACTTTTTCCCAGCTTCAACCGCGTCCCTGCAAATACGCAGACGAGATATCAGCAACTGTCATTGCATAGGACACAAGAGTACAGGAGTTACAGCGAACGAAAAATGAGCCAGAAACCATCAATAGTTACCTGAAAGCAGTAACAAGCTCCTTATTTTCAGGGTCAAGCTGTACACCCTCGTAAAATGCATTGGCTGCTTCCTCAAATCTCTGTGACAATACACGGTTTAGAATCAAAAGAAGAGATCTGTTACAAAGTTTAACTATGTTTCTGATTCTGAAAAGGTCCTACCTGCAACAAGCGTAATGCGGTACCCTCACGATAGCAAGCCTTAGCCCAGTTTGGCTTTAGTGATCTGCAGGCCTTGGCGTCAGCCAGGGCACGCTCAGCTTGCCCCAGTCGAACCCAACAAAGGCTTCTATTCGAGAAATATGTACCATCTGATGGATCAAAGTCTATCGCCTGCACAACCACACCACAGTTCAATAATATATACTTCCAAGCTCATGCGAAGATAGCTGCAAAATTGTATAGCAGTCCCACAGGTAAGAATAGCACCCTACATGAGGAACAATAAGATACAATTGGCTGCAACAAGACCAGACAATTTAGAGCGTCTTGAGAAAGTATGGGTCGTTCAACCAAGTCTTGGATGAAATCCTAAGAAGTTCTGTTTTAAATCAGGTATAACAATGAAATACAGAAGGAAGAAAAGAGATTTTTGGAAGTCTATAATCCGATAACTACACTACATTTTGGAAACATATACATCCGTCCCAATTTCTATAATCCTACTAACTCTCAAATTGAGGAAGCGATATCACTCACATCCACCGTACCATTTTAGGAAAAAATCGATGGGAAAATACTTCTACAGTTACTACATAAATAGACATTATAGCACTTAGTCAAAACCAGAACACAGAAGGTGATAAGTAAAGTTTACCTGGGTATAAGCATCTATAGCGGTCATATACTCTTTCCTCCTGAAGGCTTCATCTCCACGTAACTTAGCTTCTGCAGCTTTTTTCTTTGCCTCTTCGGAAACCTAAATGATTTGCTGATCGTTAGCATAAATCCAATTCCTATATCAACTGATAGTATCTCGAGGAATGAAACTGCATGAGACCCTTGGTCCTTGTTCAGACAGTTTTTCTCTAAGAAATAATACATCTATCAATTTGCCTGAACAAAATGGTCCTACTAACAGGTAGGCATAAAACAGAAAAGATTGATACCTCAGGTGGATGCCGCTTTGGTAGTTCTTGATCGTTTGCCACATCAACTCCCTTCAAATTGGCACCCTACAAGTTTTATTCCTTGCCAATAAGAGATCGGTTTAGAAAAAATGCAATTGCAATTTAGGGCAGCAGCTGTAAAATCCTGCACAGCGCGTCGTTTACCGACTCAGACACCTCGGTCCCTACAGAATGCACAAGCATACCTCTTGATTATGATTTTTCGACTGCATATGTTCAAGGATCCCATCAACGGTCCACTCATGGATAGATTTGATTGGAGATATCAAAGGAAGAAGCATCTCAACAATTTCACGATTCCCTCCTGCTGCGGCAACTTGAATGGGCTTCTGACCATCCTGCAAGGCATATGTCATAACACTTTTGTAAATGTAACTTAACAAAAACCAAGTTCAAAAACATTGCGTTTTTTTCCTTAATAAAACTGGCCGAAATTGTATAATGAGCACATAAAAACAAAAGAACAGGTAAAATCAATAATCTCACCTCATCAGCAACATTTGGATCAGCCCCAGCATCTAATAAACAACTGATGATTTCTGAGCTACCATTATCAGCAGCAATGTGCAAAGGAGTAGCTCCACCAGCAGAAATATTCACCTTGGCTCCAGCCTACATGCACAGACAGGGAAAATACTGAAGCTATTGTAGGCTTTAATGGAAACTGAACTGAAGCTAATATCATCTACAATGTAAATTCCACCGTAGTGCCATGATTAGTATTCCGCGCTGCAAAGCATCACAGTAATTAATAAAATCTCGTTCTTTAACCTGGCTGTTGCTTGAATAATATGTGGCTTATCTTGGATGCTTGTCAGAGAAGCAATATAAGATAAGCAGAGCAGGTCCCCTAGAATATGTAAGACACAATACCACACAAGAGGATCTCGACTATATATTTGGCCGAAATATCAGCATCCAAGATGCAAGACCGAACAAATAAAACCAACTTTCAAGACAATGATATACTCATCTAATCTTAGATGCAAGGATGAGTGGCAGTAAAATGAACGACGGAAAAGTAAAATATGTCTTCACTATTAAGTTCACACCTGAATTAAAAGCTTCAAACATGGCAGTGAACAGGCAGCAACAGCCGACAGCAGGGGTGTTATGTCGTCCTCAGTTTCAGCATTAGGCTGCATAAAGATAGTAAAAAGATCCAACAGTCGAGTCTACTGTGCATAAAATAAATGAACTGGAAGAATGGAGCACAGCTAAAACTAACAGCATACTACTAATTTTAGGATAGAGCAGCTGAATGATAAATGATTCAGGGCTATAGTTTTTACATGAGCTTGGCATTCAATACACCAACTCTGCTATGACATTGTTGACTCACTAAAAGGTCTCGCTCTACGGTCTTGGTTTCAAGAAAACCACGAACACTGGCAAATTGGCAATCTTGTGTTACCAGCTAAGAGCAATCGGCTTGATAGAGCTGAAATAAATGTCTCATCATCGAGAAGCAATCAATACGAGTCCCAGGTGGACAGGCCCTCACTATAACTATACTATAAGATCCCAACAGCTGATGGATTTTGCACGTCAGCTTAGAACACAGTAGCAGAACTTTTTGAAAACAAAAAATCTACTTTGAACTGCAATCATGTCATATCAAGTTATCTGTGAGTAGGAAGCAGGAAA
>JAOVYX010016572.1:0-24284 GCA_035668315.1 Drosera spatulata
AGACCCTTAGCTGCTCCACAGGCTATCTTCATCCTTGTTTGCCAATCTAAGGGCTCCCTGCTGTCCGGCAAATCTGCTTTGCGAAAGGGAATGAGGCTTGACTATGAAGATCTTTTGAACTTTGTCACTGAAAAAATAGCACGTCGTGTATAATTTATAATCTTATTACCTAGGAGATGATCTTCTAAGGAACCGCTCGCCATGTACTCATAGACCAAAATCCTTTGGTCTCCGTCAGCACAATAACCGATCAGATTTACGAGATTTGGGTGATCCACAAGGCTCAACATCAGAACCTCGGAAAGGAATTCTCTGTTCCCTTGTAGCCCATTCCTGTCAAGTTGCTTCACTGCAACAACCTGATCAAATAGACAGCAAACACAAGCATCAGAAAACAATGTCCTAGGAAGTGCGAGAAAAACAAACATGATATTCGCAGGTTCTTATTGGAGTGAAGTCGAGAACCTGTTCCACGCCCGGGATGTATCCTTTGTAGACCCTCCCGAATCCTCCTTCGCCTACGAGGAATTGAGGACTGAAGTTGTTTGTCGCGGCAGCCATTTGCCTGAAGGTGAAGATTTGAGTTGAGATTTTTGGACTTCCCATCCTTTGCATTTCCTCAGCCAGTTCCCTCTGCTTACCTAGTCCAGACACACAGCAAAAGCCAATCATGATCTATGATTTCAACAGTGCATCGCTGGAAAAACAATTCATACAAGTAACCAGATCGATCTGTGATCCAAGTAGCCAGTTGAGAGCAACAATGTGAAAAGAGTTTTATCGAGGATGGTATGAATTCTGCAATTGCTGTTCTTCAGATGCATGCTAGGTCAACTTAGAGAGTAAACACTAGCCGAAAAACTCCAAAAACAGCCACTAGACTGTGTAAGCCAGGACATCGCCATGTCCTTGATTTCATACGGATAATTATTTCTTCAACTGATAATGTCCAATCCTGTTTTGATGTAGTGCAACTTTAACATGGATCAGAACGAGGCTAAATCCATTGCAGCCGACACAAACATGATTAAAACGTCCAATATCAATGTCGGATACAAGAAAGGCGTGAAAGAAGTTCGACTCACCTGGCTGCAAGGAGAGATTCCTGACAATATTGGCCAATGAAGATGATTTTCGATCCGTGACCATGCTCCTCCTCCTCGTCCACGGATCGAACTTCTTCTTCTTCTTCTTCTTCATTGAATAAGCTTCGTCCTCGTATTCTACCCTGCAACATGAAAAGAAGGTCATATCTCTCCTTCCACCCTTGTATGATCTCAAACCAATCTCATTTCAGGTAAGCTGCAAGAATGATCCTCCAAACATTATAAAAACACAAATCTTGTTTTCATATAACAATGAAAACAATGTTTTTGTTTCTTAAATGATCCAGTTGGCATTCTGGTGTAGAACAGGGATGCCAACGTTGCCTGCACGATTGAAAAACAACATACAAGAATATTCATGTAGGAAAAAAAAAATAAGAAACTCTTTTCCTGTGTTTTTTGTTATCTGGAAACAAATTCTTTTCTGTGACAATATTCATTTGAGCAAATCTTGGTTGGATTTGAGCTGGAATTCTTAAACATATTAATCCGATTTTAGGATAACGAAGAGACATTGCAAGACGACGCGAAACTGCAAGAAAAGAGAGAAACGAAGGAATCATACTCATCCATGATCTGGTTTGGAGATGAAGAAATCAACAGTTTGTTTTAAAAATTGTGTCCTAAACTTTGTGATCAGCATTTTCTTTTTTTCCTCGCGGAATTTACGAGTTTCTCTTATGGTCTTAAGTTATATTTGCCTTCTTTGGCTATTGTGGTATAAAGCTGATAATCATGTCCTGTCGTGTAACAATTGAAACCATGAAAAGGAATGGGGTTATGTATCTAGACATACAAAATCATCATAAGTGTGTCAATAGATGACTTCAATTAGATCTAAACGCTGATATTAAGAGAATGACATCTGTTGTTCAAACTTAAGAATATCAAAACCTATTACAAAAACAAAAAATAAAAAACTGAAATAAAAAATATTTCATAAAATACAATGATTTTTTATTATAATAATGATCTTAAATCTTATACTCAGATGAAACAAAAAAACTCATTTTTCATGTTTTTTTTTCTATTTTTGTTTTATTTATTTATAAAATATAAATTAATACTAAACACTATTATTTCGTGGATAAAATGATAAAAAAAAATCAAAAACAATATCAAACAAACTAAAAAAAAAAACAATAAGAGATTAAAATTACATTCATCCGGTCCCTTATCCCTTTGCTCCAAACCCAGCCTTTCGTCATCCTAGTTTCTACTCCACCATCGAAGGGTGGGATGGAAAGAGATTTTGTAAATGTCATCATAACTACCGTCCATTTCATCTTGTTAAATATTAACTTTTACATCTGTTTTTAAAGTCATTTATCGAGACACACTCAACCCCGAGGCGCTGTTCCTCGACAACGGGTTAGATCCCCAACTCTCACCAAAACCCTAACCCTAACCATGTCGATTCTCACCAAATCCCCGAATCTCTCCAAAACCCTAACCCTACCCATGTCGATCCTCACCAAATCCCCATATCTCCCCAAATCCCTAACCCTAACCCTCCCCAAACACTTTCACCACCTCCACCTCCGCCACCTCTCCGCCGCCGCAGCAATCCTCTCCCCAGACTCCTCTTCTCCTCTCACAAGCAAGGAGAAATCACGCGCCGCCATTTCCCTCCTCAAATCCGAATCAAACCCTGCCAAAATCCTCGATATCTGCCGCGCCGCCTCCCTCACCCCCGATTCCCGCCTCGACCGCGCCGCCTTCTCCATAGCTGTCGAGAAACTGTCCTCATCGAAGAACTACTCGTTTATAAGGGATTTGATGAGCGAGATGAAGGACCGGCCCGATTTGAGGAACGAAAAGTGGGTGGCGCATTCGATTGTGTTGCTAGGGCAGGCGGGGATGATTGGGGACGCGATCGAGGTGTACGAGAATATGGGGGAGTTGTTGGGTGTTGAAAGGACCGTGAGGTCGTTTAATGCGTTGTTGTTCGCGTGTGTATTGGCGGGAAAGTATGATGAGGTGAATCGGGTTTTTGTGGATTTGAGGTACGGGGTCGAGCCGGATTTGGAGAGTTATAATTGGGTGATTAAAGGATTTGTGGAGGCGGGGAAGACGGGGTCGGGGTACTCGGTGTTGGATCAGATGAGGAGGAATGGAATTAGGCCGAATGCGACGACTTTTGGGTATTTGATCAGTGGGTTTTATAGGGAGGTGAAGGTGGAGGATGTAGGGAAGGTGTTGAATTTGATGGAGGAGTGTGGGATGAGGCCGGAGCTTGGGACGTATAATGTGAGGGTTCAGAGTTTGTGTAAGCTTGAGAAGTCGTTTGAGGCGAAGGCGCTTGTGGATGGGATGGTTTCGAGGGGGATGAAGCCGAATTGTGTTACGTATAATCATTTGATTCATGGGTTTTGTAAGGAGGGGAACTTGGAGGAGGCGAAGAGGTCGTGGAAGAGTATGGTGAATCGAGGGTGCAAGCCTGATGCGCAGTGTTATTTTACCTTGGTTTACTTCTTGTGTAGGGGTGGGGATTTTGAGACCGCGTTGGGGTTTTGTAAGGAGAGCATGGAGAAGAGCTGGTTTCCGAACTTCACTACGATGAAGTTACTTGCTGAGGGTTTGAATAGTATTTCGAAGGTTGACGAGGCTCGGGAGATTATAATGCGTGTGAAAGAGAAGTTCCCCAAAGCTGCGCATCTTTGGAACGAAACCGAAGAAAAGCTGCCACAGTAAACCTCATTAGGAAGATGGTGTTCTAGCTGCGCGTCACTCTGGTAATAAGGTTGGATTTTAGCCTCTTTGTATCGAAATCGTGTTCGTAGAAGTTTCATTATTCACCTGGAAACACTGATATTGAAGTTCTGTTTCAACAGCTGATGTTCTGCTGAGCAACATTGCAATGAAACGCTTCTTTTGTAATTGATCTGTATCGATTCTGTTACATTCTCTGGCTTGAGGTTTCCTCCTTTTTTGTTCATTTCTAGTTACTGCGATTGGAAAGACATGAATTTTTTTTTATTTAGTTATTGCCACGAATCCTCGAAACAAGATGTAAAATGATACTGAGAAAACACACAGATAACAACATACATTGTGTTGTATTGACAACATGGAAGATTATCAATCAAACGAAACATTTTACATACAAATTACAGAGTAATACAATCTACAACGTTGTCTTAGATAAACTATTACACCACAATCGAAACTGCACTAAGACTTGCGACGCACATAAACACCAAAAACAGAACTGAGACAACAGCCAACTCGGTTGCACGAGAGCTAAACAGTATTACATTATATGAAATGACACTGCCGATGTGGGAGGATTATAACCCGGAGCCAGTGGAGTTCCCACTACTGGCAGCTGGACCGATCCCACCTCCGACGGAGCTGGCAGTGGTATTCCCAGCAGTACCACTAGAAGACGCAAACATGAGCCCCGACACCTGCATCGGCGGCTCATAGTAAACGAACGCAGGCATCACAGCTGGCAGCCTCGGCACCGGCGCCTCAAAGTTAAGCACGCTCAATGCCTGCCTGATCGAAGGCCGAAGGGTTTGATCGGGATGACAACACCACAACCCAACCATCAACACCCTCTCGACTTGTCCCTCCTCGAAATGTCCCTCAAGTGCCCCTTCCCGTATAGGTTCCAAACCCATCGCACGAGAGTTACGAACCTGTTCTCCATATTGAAAAGGGGTCGTTTTCCTGTCGCGATTTCCAGGAAAACGACTCCGAAGCTGTAGACGTCCGATTCCTTGCTCGGTTTCCCTGTGATGGCGCATTCTGGCGCTAGATAGCCCCTTGTGCCAGCCAAGACGGTGGTTTGGGAGCCGAGTTCGTGGTCAACGAGTCTTGCGAGGCCGAAATCCCCTAACTTGGGATTGAAATTCGAGTCGAGCAGTATGTTGCTCGACTTGACGTCCCTATGGACTACGCATTGCTCCCCTTCTTCGTGAAGATAGAGCAATGCGGAGGCCAGGCCTAGCGTGATCCTGTGCCTCACGGACCATGGCAGCGGGGGCCTGGGGCTGAAGAGGTGCGCATCCAGGCTCCCGTTTTCCATGAACTCGTACACGAGGAGAAGATCCCCTCGTTCGTGGCACCAACCGAGGAGCTGAACCAAGTTCCTGTGCCTTAGCCTACTGATGATCTTGATTTCGGAGACGTACTCTTTTTTCCCCTGCCTTGATCCCTCAGACACCCTCTTGACTGCGATATCTGTGCTGGGATCTTGTAACAAACCCCTGTAAACACCTCCGAATCCTCCCTCACCGAGCTTCCTAGCCACGTCGAAATTGTTGGTGGCCTGGCTGAGTTCTCTATAAGCGAATCTCTTCGGCCCTGCTGTACCCTCAAAGTTTTCTTCCACTTCAAAATTTGGGTTTCTACTCGTCGACCTTCGTCGCCAATGTGTAAACCAACACAACGCAAATGCGCCAGCTACAATTGCGATGGCTAGACTTTCAAGTATCGCTAGGGTAGGTGAAATGAGTGGTTTGTGTTTGCTCTTATTGCTTCTGGTGTCTGCTGCTGGAAACCCAGAATCAGCTTCTGGTGTTGGTGCTGGTGGTGGTGCTGGTGCAGGCTCACGGATCTGCAAGGTTGAACTGAAATTCCAAGATGAAACTTGATGGAGTTCTGTGCATACCCCCGTGGATGCAGACAAGCCGACCGTAACATTCTCTGGCAAGACGGTGCTCAAGTCTATCCCATACCAAAGGCTTGCTGTCCCGTTTGGGACATCACCGTTAGGTCCATCGCTGTACGACAGAGAGACGCTGAGATTCTTTGTGGTGGGGTCGTAAGTGATGAAAGATTCTCCGGTCAAGCCGTTGTAGGGGATGCCCGCCAGTGTGGTGGTGGCTACAGAGACTAGCGCCTTCACATCAATGCCCAGATGAAGAGCGCTCGGATCCCAAGAATTCTGAAACGTATCGATCTCGACAGCAACGATTTGGTTTTTCCTGGTATCATTGTAATATTTCCGGGTCATTAGGCCAAGTCCGCCGCCACTTGAGTTGACGGGCATCTTTGCGTTGACGGGTGCCACGGGTTCCATGAAGAACGACAGTCCATCGCCGGCTTCATTGCAGCTGTTGGTAGGCAATGGTTTGATGACGAAGGAAAAACTGGTGGTGAAATCCGTGAGATTATTCGTGACATGATCCCAAAGTGGCACCTCATATGCGTAGCTGGCTCTGCCTGCGCTACCTTGAAGGCTTGTGCCGACCTCATTCGCCGTGAGCTGGAGAGTATCGTTAGCGACGAATGCATCGCCAAGGGTGGAGAGGTTTGGATCACTTTGCCGGAATGGAGTGAACTCAAAGGTCACTGATTTTGTGCGTGCAATCAAGAACAGAAATACAAGGGCGAAGCCGCCGATGTTTTCAAGAATCACAGATTGCAGGCGGATCATCGATCCTTTTTTGTGTTGGGAAAGACGGTAACTTTCCCGATTTGCTTAAACCTGTGAGGAAATGTTCCAACCAACCCAAGAAAAATATACAATCCAACAAATATAAGACCACGAGGTACACAACCTAGATATCATCATAAATAAGATGATAATGCCTCTAATCCCACAATGACGGGATTCACAAGTATATAGTGAAGATCTAAAAACAAGAACAACACCATTAAGAGAATAAGGATAGATTTCATCAAAAACTGTCGTTGCTGTTCGGACCAGGATTGACTGTTGTACGAAGCTTCGATCGACGATCCAACCGTTGAATATGAAGAACAAGATGTCGTGTATACGCTCACCAAAAATCAGCTTGATCCGACCACGAATGACCCTCGATCCGGCTGGTTTTCCTTAGCTACGCAAGGCAGCCTCCTCCTCACTTCTCCCTATTTTGCTCTCTGTTTATGTTGCTGCTTTGCTGTGTGTTTTTTCCTATACGTTGAGTCCTCTACAGCTTCAATGCAAGGTAGCTTAATGCATTGTATCTGGGAATGAAAGACTTGGTGCAAGTCTTGTGCAATGAATAAACACACATAGGAGACAAGGATAGAAAAGGATGGGACATGGGTTGGATTAAGACCATTTCAACATTTTGGATATGGATTGTATCGACCTCATTCGCGGTGACCTGGAGAATATCCTTAGCAACGAATGCATCGCCTTGGATGGAGAGGTTCGGATCATTTTGCCGGAATGGAGTGAACTCAAAGGTCACTGATTTTGTGCGTGCAATCAAGAACAGAAATACAAGGACGAAGCGCCGATGGTTTCAAGGATCACAGATTGCAGGCGGATCATCGATCCTTTTTTGGATATGGCAATGACAAAAGATCATGGTTTGAGTGATTGTAAACGAAGGATATTCATAAGCTTAGGCTCTCTTAAGCAATAATGGAATATATTCGAATACTTGGTCATTCTCACTCATTTCGTACTTGGTAATTTTGCAGTGATGTTTCTTGTTACTGTGGTCGAGTTGATAAAACTCATCGTAGAGTGGATTGAGTCTCTTCCAGTCTCAAGTCCGGATAAAATAAAGACGGTAGAACTTTCACATTTTTTGTCGAGTTAATATATGAGCCATAACGATGAGCCATGACAATGCTTATAAGTCAGTTTGATAGCTTAAGGTTGAAACAGAGAAGATCTTGAAGGGAGCCTGACAAGATACCTATATCTCCAGTGCAGCTTTGGGATCCAAATATCCTATCAGCGGGCAATACATTCAACAACCTGTAGATCTCTTCGACCACATCAAACCTGTGTCGAGCACTTGTGTCATCGAGACTCTGAATGAATAAGCGAATAGGCCGCTGCTTTGATGTAAAGAGCACAATCTAGTTAGTACAAGCTACAATTTACTCTCTGTAAGGCCGCACAGCTGATGGCTGAACTAAAGAACTCGCCGCTTTCACCATGATACAATTCTACCCAATATTATAGTAAGTTCAAGACGACGGGATGATACAAGACGGTGATGGATGCGTCTAAAGTCCTGCATCATGCATGTATTACTTAATAAATGTATGCTAATTACAGGAGGAAATAGACAGATTGTATGAAAATACAATAAGTTATGATATGATTAATATTTCATTATAAATTTGAATAAAATCCATTGATTGGTATATATAAAAGGACAAGCAATCCCGATTTTTAATTATTACAATCATAACACTTGAACAACCCTTGCCGTCATTCCATCGCCGTCGTCACCGATGATACCGTTTCCATTGTTAAACAGTGCTGCGTTTCCATTGTTACAACAGTGCTTCAATCATTGATGGTA
This sequence comes from Drosera spatulata, assembly GCA_035668315.1. Classification (NCBI taxonomy): domain Eukaryota; kingdom Viridiplantae; phylum Streptophyta; class Magnoliopsida; order Caryophyllales; family Droseraceae; genus Drosera; species Drosera spatulata. The sequence continues at coordinate 8,333 of JAOVYX010016572.1, forward strand.
AACTTTTGGACAACTCTTGTCGTCATTTCCGTCGTCGTTATCATCTCGTACTGTTCAATATGGACTGTTTCTTGATTGCCGTCCTCATCGTGTTGTTGGACGATGCATTGTTACAAAGTGACTGAAATTTTATTCACCTCGAGAGGAGATGCACATAGTTGAGAACTAAACCTCTCGTAGCGACTCGATCCCCGCTGAAAAAGCCTCAACAAGAGTGTGTCGTGCGCGTTCGGTCGCCGACCGATGCCGCCGTTTACTCTGCCTTTGATAAATAAATTTTAAAATTAGATACTCATTTGTTAAATAGATTTTAAAAACAACACGATAATTTATACATAAAAACCTAAAATCAAATCGTTAATAATCTTTGTAAGACGGAAAGAATATTAAACACAAAATGCAAAATTATAAAGAAAACATACATCATGTTGAATGGTTGAAACCAAGACCTTCAAGAAGAAGGTTGAGTCGAACATCACTAGCCTAACCCATCTGTTTGATATTAAATATACCGCTTTTTTTTTGTCAGTCTCAAAATATATGCAATAGTTGTTTTATTTTCATATTTGGAATCAAATTTATATTAAATTAAATACACTATCTTACCACACCCTATTAACTTCTCTCACTTTCTCTAACATATTTTCACATCAACTCTCATCATCATAAAAAAATATTCCCCCCATCCCATACTTATTGAAACGTTTTGACCCGACATGAAAATTTATGAGAGTTTTGAATTTGTGTGGATTTTGATAAAGAAAAAATATTATTTTTTTGTGATAGTGGGATTTACAGTAACACTTATAAGAGGAGATAATTAATGGGTGTAGTATAACAGATGAAATTGATTTGATTTTTTTGAATGTTAAAAGGTTATCAAAAAAAAGCGTTTTAATTTTTTTGAGATTGATCAAATAGGAAAACGTTGCGATTAATATGGAATGAAGGGAGTATAATATTTTAATCAAATTCAACTCTTATATAAAATTTCTTATCGGATCAAACTGTTGCATATAATTTGAAACAAAAAGAATATATGTTACATATAATGCGGAATGAAAGAGAGTATATTTTCTTAGATCCAATATTACACCGCAATTGAAATTGCATAGAAAGACTTCTCATGCAGATTAAAAAACAAAAACTTACACAACAACCATGTTGCTCAGGTCACAGCATCTTAGTTTCTAATGACGAGGTATATACAGTCAGAGGATTAAAACCCGGACCGAGTGGAGCTGCCACTACTGGTGGCCGGACCGATCCCACCTCCGGGGGATGAAGCCGAATTGTGTTACGTATAAGGGAACTTGGAGGAGGCGAAGAGGTCGTGGAAGAGTACGGTGGTTTGGGAGCCCAGTTCGTGGTCAACGAGTCTTGCGAGGCCGAAATCCCCTAACTTGGGATTGAAGTTCGAGTCGAGCATAATATTGCTGGACTTGACGTCCCTATGGACTATGCATTGCTCCCCTTCCTCATGAAGGTAGAGCAATGCGGAGGCCAGGCCTAGCGCGATTTATGTCTCACGGCTCCCGTTTTCCATGAACTCGTAAACGAGGAGAAGATCTCCTCGTTCGTGGCACCAGCGGAGGAGCTGAACAAGGTTCCTGTGCCTTAGTTTCCTTATGATCTCGACTTCGGAGACGTACTCCTTTTCGCCCTATTTCGATCCCTTAGACACCCTCTTGACCGCGATATCTGCGTCCAGGTTGGTAAGCGTACCTTTGTAAACACCTCCGAAACCACCTTCCCCGAGCTTCCTCGACTCAGCAAACTTGTTGGTCGCTTGGATCAGTTGCTTATAAGTGAACCTCCTCGGCCCTCTTGTGCTCTCAAAATCCTCGTCCAACTCAATGTCGCGTTCTTGCTCAACGACCTTATTCTCCAGAATCTAAACCAGTAGAACGCGAATCCTGCAATCAGAACTGTCACATCCACACACGCGAGCACGACCACGATAATCTTGATTGTTTGCCAGGTGTCATATGCATCGTAATCGTCGTAGTCTAACGATTCGACGATACCATCCAAGGAATAATATACAGTTGTGGACAACCGACACAAGAAGATGTAGGCGTAGATGAAGAGTTTGAGGACAGGAAACATGTTTGATCATACAATGGGAAAAATGAACCAGATTTCTTAGGTTCGCATGAGCAACATTGGCAGCTGAAGCGATGATATTTGCAATGATCATTGATGAGTCTGGGCCATTGACGCATAGAAGACTTGGCCATTGGCTCAAGTTGACGACTGAGGATAGTATCGTTGGTTCTAAACAGACCACGAGTCCGGATAAAGTGACGAGAGTGACGCGTTTGGTGACAATGGACACACAATGTGATATGATACGCTAACGCTAATACGGAATGGAGAAGAATGATGCCGTAGTTATCGCGTTCCCGATGAGAAATTATCGTGTTCCCAATTCCTTCTCATCGTCGTTGTCTAGTGGCGCTTCTTATTTAACCTTGTAGTGCTTGAGGCTTAGTAACAGAATCAATCAATCTACGAGAACATGTAGGAGATGTCCGGCAAACCTGGCCAACTGGCTGCCCGTTGGCTGGGTTCCTCCTCTCAAGTTTCAGACCAGTCGCTCTGTGATGCTCACAGCAAACCAAATCTAGAGCCTTGAGCATCGTACAAAGACATGCCGAGAGTAATCTTATCCCAAACGCAGACATTTTGGGCTAGTACACAAACTAAGAAGTTTGCTAGGTACACATCTTTCCGACAATGTGCTCTCACAAAACAAGAGGATTTTCAACAAAATGTTCAATCGCAGTCACAAGGCAGGGAACGTGAACTTTACACTTGAGATACGTCATGAACAAAGCCAATCGACTATGACTGTGATGTAATATTGTCCGACTTGTCAAAACAATTGCAAGCTACAATCTACTCTGTGGCAAAACTCACCGAACAAAAGAATTTGCCGCTTTTACGAATGATACAGGAAGCTCTTTTCGAATCTCTATATGCGAGCCCCAAGTCAGGCAGCAAAAGAATGGAGGTTCTCCAGCGGAGCTAACGGATAGGATGATATTGAGCTGATATTCTCCTAGGAGGCAACTTGCGTAAGATGTAGAGGACGAGCGCTGACGGCAGGATCTCTACCAACTACGTAACAAAAATCGGAAACAAACAGGTAAAGGCTATACAAGCGAAAAAAATGGAAAAGCGATAACTTGGAAATATGGGACAAGTGGTAGAGGTCATACCAAGTAGTAAATGAAGTTCAAGATTGGATGATACGCGACGGTGAGGGATGCATCAGAATCAAACGCGGAGAGGAAGACCTGAACAGGTTGCTCAAGTAGAATCCAATACATGAGAGAAAGTCGATTGATTAAAAAATAATGAGCTCAACACATGCATAATCAAACTATGCTCGTGCCCAAATTCCCAATCATCATTCAGTTTTATCTAAGTAGATGATCAGGAACCAAAAAAGTTGAGCAGATAGTCAAAGAAACTTACCACAAAGCATCTCACAAGAAAGCAGGTGAAACAAATAGCTGTCACAGATCCAACCTGAAAATTTCACGCGAGTAGTTCATTTCAATCATAAATTTAAACTAGTTCGACCGATTAGAGTTTGCTAAGCATACTTTTCAGTGTAACTAGAGAAAAAATCCAGAGAATTGGCGGTTATATTTAACATCATCAGACTAAGGGAACGGGAGAAAACGAACCTCATAAAGCTTCTTTCTTCTCCCTTTCGATTCAATAGGAAAGCGTCTAAGCATTAAAAACAATCTGCGTACATCGAATAAACAGGAAAATTGTCTCAGCATTCCAGTACTAAAGATGGATATATGAAAGATGACAAGCATATAACCAAGCAGAAGACATGCTAAATAGGTTGCTAGAGAAATTCAAGGAAACTCATGCACTTTTATCCGCACATGAGATTTCATTTTTATCAGAAAAACATCCCAAACGCCAAAGAGCACCAACGGCCTACATCATATTTCCCATGACATGTAAGTGGAAAAAACCTCGACCACATAGACTAGTATGTACTAGTCATGTTTCGTGTGAAAGCGAGCAGGAACAGTAGCCAACAAACAGACACAACACAACCTGATGATCTTTGCATCCTTCTCCATAAAGATGATATTTTTATTACGCTATAACCAACTAGGCTACCGCCGAGGTGTCTTTCCTTTTCTCTTGTCACACCTCATTATTTTGTTATTCCTAAATCATGAGAATACCCATAGACTGACCTTCCACCATAGACCAAGAAGCCTAAAGCAGCAACAAATGATACACCTGCTCGGAATTTAAAAAAAAAAAAAAAAAAAAAAAAGAGGAAAAAATGAGGCATCCTTTGGATAGAAAATGTAAGCATCTGATGGAACTATTAGTCTATTACAGCGTAATGACGAAGGCAAAGGTTCTTACAGGCAATAAAAACCCTTCCGATGAATTCCACCACGCTATTGTCATCAAAATATAGGAAGATCCATATGCAAACCTGCACTTGAGAATTATCAGAAAATTGCAACAATCCAAGTAATGATGTACTAATGCTCTACCACACAAATGTATATTATAACCAGGTAAACAAGAATGCAATCAACATTATGAGTTACCTGGATCAGGTAAATTCCTCCATTTACTAACATATAAACGAGCCTCAATTTGTCAGACGGTAGACTCCTTGCCTGCTCATTACACTAGTAAGTTGATATCAGCAGATTGGAATATGCATTAATACGCAAGTACCGACAAGTTTAAAAAAAAAAATACTACAGATATCGCATGGGGAAGCCAAAACTATACCTGGTGATAGATCTCTGCCCAAAATAAGACGAGAAGAGAGTACGTGGAGAAAAAAAGAAGTCCAGGAAGATCCAATAATACCCATACTACCACCTGTTAAATCTCATAATATTGTATCAATAAAACAGCAAGGATGAAGCGCGAAATCCCAATCATATAATGACAAAGAAGACGAATGCTTGACGGTTACAGGGAAGCGAAACCTTTAATATTGCGATGAGGAAATTACCTTAGGATGCAAGGTGAAAACTTCGTTGTGAAACCCAAAGACAACAGCACGGACTGAAAAAGAATATCCACAGTGAGAAATTAAGAACCACAAACAATATGGTTAGGAGTAGTCGGTAAATGGTACTCACTTCCATTTACGATGAAATTCATCAAATGGAAAACCTTCTGTGTCGTCCAGCCATATTCAGGAACCCTCAGTTCAATTCTTATCAATTGTATCTGCATATGTTGCATTATATTATATGGGGAAAAAAAATCACAGAGTGACTTCCTATGGAATGTTCCTAAAATAACATGGCGAAGAAGAATCTTGTCAACAGGTTCTTGTTTCATTGTTATTTTTTTAAAACTAAATGCAAGATCTGTGTTGTTTCTTGGGTTCAAAGCAAAGGCCTTGGCATCATTGTACCACAATACTCAAAATAGTTACATCGAAAGCGAAGTTTGAGCAAGAGGGAGAGTAAGAAGTGTAATCCAAAACTAGACCGTTGGATTAACAACCTCTATTATATATTCCGAAACGGCTAAAAATTGAGTACTAATTGCTTTAGACAATTCCTACATTTTGACTGACCCAATAATTGCTCCAGCAATAACACAATCACGTGAAATCCATTAGGAGCCCTGAATCCACGTCTTAAAAGCAATCCGATAAGAGCTAATCAGCAGGACAAGGCTCGCTCACATCTTTCCCCGACACTATCATCTTGATTTGAAACACTCAAGCCACAGCTGCCAATCACATGGTAGATGAGATTCATGTATCAATACTCACAAACCGATTCAAGCCACGATACATTTGTTGTTTTCCGCCTAGTGGGAACAATGAATCCAACTACGACGAGTAAGATAAAGTGTACATCTTCTGATCAAGCAAGAATGTGATTCCTCATCTTTCCTGGCTTGAGTCAGAATGAAACAACACATAATGCCCTAATCAGAATCAGACTTCAGATGTGACACTGCAAATTGACCAGAGGAAAAACCACCCATCTTGCCAAACCCACAAAATTGACAATACTAACAATAACAACCCAGATAATCGGACTATGACTGGTAGTGACAAAAATACCATATGAATCAAAGCACCCATCAAACCAATCCACATCACAAACCACATTACAACCCTAAAAGCCACAAACACACCATGACACCAATTATTTCACCACACAAATAGGCAAACACCCAGAGAGAAATTACCAAGGCAACAGCAGAAACAAGGGCATAAAGACCACAAAGTGTATAAAAGATCCCATCTTGCCAAGCACTGGACTCATTAATCTCATCCCACCAACTAGCACCCAACCCTCCAAGCTCACTAATCCATTCATCAAATGGCAAAACCAATCTCAATCTCCTCATTTTTCTCTATACCCAGAAGAAAATTCCTCTCGTTTTAACCGATATGATGAAATTGAACCTCGAAGAAACTGTAAAGGTCAGAACTTGCAAATGGGTATGTGCTTATATGCCCTGGGTTTTGGTGATTAGAAGACAGCATGATAAAAAGGGTGGCAAAATGGGTCGGTTTGTAACTAAAAAAAATGGGGAAGAAAAGAGAGGGATGAGGTTGAAAGAGGGGTGGGATAGTGATGGGTTGGATTTCAAGATCATACCAGACAGTCCACACTGGCTTTGGCTTGACCTCTAGGGTTTTGCCTCCCTTCTCTCACCTAAGAGTCCTCCATGGCTATACCATTGATAGCTGGTGTTTTCATCATATTCTTTTTGGTTGTTTGAAGGATTGAAATGCTAACCCATTCTATTCTATTAGGTCGAAGAGTTAAGCTTATGATAAACAAGTTTAATTAATCGGGAAAAGTATCCTATTGTAAGCAAAAGAAAACAATATGTTGTAAAAGCAATTTTCATTACAAATTTAAAGTTTAAAAAAGTAAAATAAAGTTTGAAAAAATAAATTTAAATAATATACAATGGAGATCAGGAAATCAACATCTCTTAAGTTAAACATAAAAAATGTATTCCACGATTTCAAAATAATTATATTTTTTTTGTTATTCGGAGAAAAATGATGTGTCTTAGAATTAAAATTAAAAAACATATATGATCAAATATATAAAATAAATATTATAATTATAATAAGATAAAAAAAACAACAATTGATCCGTTATCCGTTGCAAGACCTACAACGTTTACCAACTAATCCTCATTGTTTGGTTTATTTAAAGAATAGAATATTTGCCGCTGAACCTTGATATTCTTCGCACTTCCCTTGCGTGACATAATCAGATAATCGAACTCTATTACGCCACGCTTGTGTGTAGTTTAGTCACCATTTTATCCAATTTCTAAGTGTCAGAGCAAGAGATAGCAAAATGCCATATTATGCAACACCACACTGACAAAACCAAACATAAAAAGAAGAAGATAAATTTTACTATGTATATGGCTCATTCATGATCCTTCGTCAAATAACAATGACATAATATATCACAATATCATTAGATAAATATTTATATATTATAAATAAATGATACTATTCACCTTTAAAATATAAATATGTCTATAACAAAAATACACCATTCAATGAACTTGCTCTCAGCTTGTTTGTCATATTTTTGGTGCTGGTGTGTTGTATTCCTCAGGGTATGACAAGGACGACAGATAGCCAGGTAGGCATGTAAAGTGCCTTCTTATACCATCTAAACTTCCTTAAATTGCAATCTAATGATACTTGGATTTGGGTAATGACTTTAGTATCGGATATTCTATTTCAAGACAGAAGTATTCAAAGATTCGGCAGCTCGGAAGCCTTGGATGGTCCTAGACTGTATGATGATGGAGTATGTGGTAACGAATCGGGCTTATCTATTACGATTAGGACGGTTAATTATAACATAAATAATAATAAATACGTAAAATAAATAAAACAAAGATTTATATGGAAATCCTTACGGGAAAAAAGCACGAACGATTACCGACGATGAAAAAATCCACTAATCAAACGAGAAGATATAAAAGAGCTACATCCGAAACACCGAGGGCACCGCAATCAAAGAAGCTTAAGACTTCTCCTATACTAATCTCTCTTAAGCACTCACTAAGTGTTTAAGACAACAAGAGATCAATAAACAAAAGCAATGCAATGCTCCTGTCTATGATTACCGCCCCGCTTCGATATTTTTTTTGCTCTTGGTTTATTTCTTAATTATCACAAACTTATACTAATAAGCACATGGAAAAGGGCCACCATGCGTACACGAAGCAAAACGCGAACACGTATGGACCACGCGGGAAAGGACCAACTTGGACAACATTAGACACATGTACAACAAATCTTCACCTTGACTCAAGTTGTCATTTTGTATCTCCATAGGATCTTCGCAGTCGTCGAACTGCCTTCACCTAGGCTTTTGGAAAACCTAACACCCTCAATTCCTAAGAGTTTTAGACAATGACGAAATTTTGACACATGAACAGGTTTAATCAACTTATCTGTTAGATTCTCTGCAGTCGCAATCTTGATCACTTTGACATCCTTAACGTCCCGAACAAAGTAATATCGGATGTCAATATGCTTAGTCCTCTCGTGATGTATCTAGTCACTGGTCAAGTGAATGGTTGAAGAGCTATCACAATGAACCACTATGCTATCTTGTTTCAAACCCAAGTCTGAAGCAAGTTCCTCAACAAAATAGCTTTCTTCACAGGTGATGCAACAGCCATGAACTCTGTCTCTATAGTGCTCAAAACTACAGTATCCTATAAAGTTGCCTTCCAAGAAACTAGCTCATCACAAAAAGTGAATACATACCCTGTCAGTGACCTCTAACGATCCAGATCTCCAGCATAGTCTGAATCTGAGAACCCCTCAACATTGTTGCTGCCCCCACCTCGCCTTGCATCATAGACGAGACTCAAATCTGATGAACCCTTAAGATACCTAAGGATCCACTTCACAACCTGCCAGTGACCTCTACCAGGTCTGCTCATATAACCATTGATTACTGACACTGTCTGTGACAAATCGAGTCGAGTGCATACCATAGCATATATCAAGGAACCAACTGCACTCGCATACGACACTGAGGCTATACTCCTCACCTCGTTCTCAATCTTGAGTGAGAGCTCCAAGGATAGCTTCAAATGCGCCGTTAAGAGAGTAGAAACTGGTTTGCCATCTTTCATGCCGAATCGGTTTAAAACCCTCTCAAGGTACTTTTTTTGGCTCAAGGTCAAGACTCCACGTTTTCTATCCCGCTCGATCTCCATGCCCAAAATCTTCTTTGTTGGGCCGAGATCCTTCATATCCAACTCACTATTGAGTTGCGCTTTCAACTTGTCAATAGTCCCCTTGCCTCCACCAACGATCAACATATCATCTATATAGAGCTATAGATATACCCGACTCCTTTCAGGTTACTGTTGATGATACACACACTGATCGTACGGGCTCCGTGTGTATCTGATATTTTCCATAAAGGTATCAAATCTGTGATACCACTGTCGGGACGACTGCTTCAACCCGTACAATGATTTCTTCAGAAGACAGACTTGATCCTCCATTCCTAACAATGAAAAACCCTCGGTTGGCGCATATAGATCTCTTCTTCTAGCTCACCATGTAAGAACGCAGTTTTGATATTCATTTACTTAAGTTCAAGATCGAACTTAGCAACCAATGCTAAAAACACTCAAATAGAAGTATGTCTGACTACAGGAGAAAAAACTTCAGTGTAGTCAATACCATTTTTTTGTGTGAAACGCTTGGTCATCAATCTGGCCTTGAATCTTACTTCGCCGTCATCGCCTGCTTCCTTCTTTTTGAACACCCATTTATACCCTACGATATGCTTCCCCTTCGACTAGTGAAATAGAGTCCAAGTATTATTTTTGTAAAGAGACTCTAGTTCCTTTTCCATAACTGCAGTCCACTGGGCACATTCCGAACTAGTGACGGCCTCTCTGAATGAGAAAGCCTCATTCTCAACTGCCTCGCTAACAATGTGTGCATATGTCACCAAATCTGAATAGTCGTATCGAACTCGGGGTCTGATCTCTCGTCTTTTCCTGTCACTGATAAGTTGGTACTACTGTAGAATAGGTCCTATCTATACTGGATCTGGAACTAGTGGCTCCACTCCTGGATTTTCTGCTTCTTGAACAGGCTCTAAAACATAGGTGGGAATTGTGGAATCTAAGGATTCCTCATCCTAATGCTCCACCTCAAATGTCGATCTCTTGACTGCTCATGTCTGCTCCACCTGTTACTGAATGCTCCCTTATTGCTTAGTTTTCTTGGCTAACATTGACTTCTCGTAAAATGTAACATCTCTGTTGCTGATGATCCCAGGTAATGATGGATCAATAGAGTCCAATCTGTACCCCTTAACACCTGGCTGATTTCCAAGAAAGATGGCCTTCTTGACCCTAGGTTGTAACTTCACTTCACTAACATGATAGTATACAAGACAACAAAAAATATGAATGTTGGAATAATCAGCAGGCTTATCAGACCAAGCCTTATAAGGTGTCTTCATGGATAACACTGAGGAGGGTGACCCGTTTATCAGATAACAAGCTGTCATAACTGCTTCAGTCTAAAATCGCTCCTTCAGCCCGACCCCAATCAACATGCACCGAGCACGCTCCATGAGCGTCCGGTTCATGCGCTCTGCTACCCCATTCTGTTGAGGTGCATAAGTGACAGTACGATGCATCATAATGTCTTTGTCCTTGCAGAACTCCAGAAATTGCTTGTTTAGAAATTCCATCCCATTGTCGGTTCGAAGTCTCTTGATCTGCCTGCCGGTCTGCGTCTCAATCAATTTCAATCATTCCTTGAAGGTTTCAAATACCTCCGATTTCTCTTTCAGAAAATATATCCAGACATAACGGGAACAATCATCAATGAAGGTCAAAAAATACCTTTCTCCTCCCATCGAAGCATGCGGAGATGGTCCATACAAATTTAAGTGAATATAAACGAGTGTCCTTTTCGTTCTATGCACCACAGCAGCAAACGACACTCTCTTTTGTTTGTCGAGGACATAGCCCTCGCAGAGCTCGAGTTTCTGTTTCTCTCGGACACCGAGCTTTGGGAAGATGGCGCGGTTCGAACCCCCTAAACCAAAGCCGTTTATCGGAAAACACGATGCTAAGGAGGTCGACACCTTCTTCTTCAACATGGAGCAATACTTCGATCACTTAGGCATAGATGATGAAAAGAAGAAGATCAAGACCGCGGCCATGTTTTTCTCGTACACGACGACTATGTGGTGGCGTCGTCGTTACAATGACATTCAAGCGGGAACGTTCACCATGGAGAAGTGAGATGACTTCAAGGAGGATCTCAAACTCCACTTCTATCCGGAGAATGCCCAATACAAAGCCAAGAGACAACTTCGAAAGTTGAGGCATACGGGCACGATTCGGGAGTACGTGAAGGATTTTACGGAGTTGCTCTTCTAAATTGACGACATGTCCGAGGAAGACAAGCTCATCTACTTCGAAGATGGACTTCAATCGTAGGCACAACAAGAGTTATAATGACGTGGTGTCCAAACTCTTGCGGCGGTAGCGACGGCGGAGTCATTCATCGAATTTAAGAGGAGCGAGTCTCCAAAGGGCAACCAGCAGAGGAGTGACTCCGAGAAAGGTAGAGGAGAGAGCCACGAAGGGATCAAGCCGACTTCGAGTTTCGCTAGCAAGAGTGACTCGAAGAAAGAAGAGTAAAGAGGGTGGAAAAAGAGCACATCCAAGGACGCGGTGAAGTCTAAAGGCGAGGTAAAGTGCTTCTTATGTGATGACCCTCACTTAATTCAGGAGTGTCCGAAGAAGAACGCTCTCACGGCTATGGTTGCTCGGGTGGAGGAGGAACCCGTGCAAGAGATGGGATCTTTGAAAATCCTTAACGCGATAAAGACCATAGAGGAGAAGTTTTCATCGAGGATCCTTAATGCGGTGAAGATCACGGAGGAGAAATTTTCATCGAAAGGATTGATGTACGTCGATGTAGTGATCGGATCGTACACAACTCATGCCTTGGTTGATACCGGGGCAACTCATAGCTTTGTCTCGCAGGGAGAGGCAAAGCGACTTGGACTTTGAGTCGACAAAGGATAAGGCATACTCAAGGCGGTGAACTCGAAGGCCGAACCAATCGATGGCATGGCCCGTGGCATGCGGCTTCGTATTGACGATTGTAAGGGATCGGTGGATCTCACGGTCGTTCCCATGGACGACTATCCTTTAGTGCTTGGAATCGATTTCATCGAAGGTATGAAGCCGATGCCAATGCCCTTCGCTAATGTCTTACATATAGTGAAGGATGATGGAGTTTGCGTGGTTCCAATGATACGACGAACGAAGAAGGCTCAAATAAAGATGGTCGCGACCATGCAAGTCTCTAAGGGAATGAAAAGTGAGGAACCTACTCACTTGAAGGGAGGTGAGATCTCTCACATGACAAAGAACGTGCCAAAGAAGATCTCACGAGTCTTGCCGAAGGAACACTGGAAGAAACTTCCACCAAGACGGCAAGATGGGTGCTCGAAGGCTTCTCGCGACGACTCAAGGAAAAGATCAAGTCATGCAAGTGCGTCGCGACGAGAATGTCCGCGACATAGGTAGAGGAGTATGTCACGGGGGAGCTAATTTAAAGAGTTGTCCTTGAGGAATTGTCTAAAGTTTTTCACATTTCTCTAGATAATTTCATACTTTTTTAGAGTAGGCTAAAATGTTGTAGACTTCTCTACACTTCTCTAGGCAACTCTAGAGTTCTCTAGTTAGAAGGCATTCTAAAGAATTCTATGTAAATATCTTAGGGGAAAAGTTTAGAGGACTCTTGTATATACTTAGGAGGGGAAGGGTATGGAAAAGTCTAGATGGCAAGTTTAGAACTCTCTATGATGATGTATATAAAGGGATGTAAGGCTCATTTGTCATCCCATCCCATCCCAACTCATCCTACATTCTTGTAAACCAAAAACTTTGTAAGTTTTCAAGTGTTCTCAATACAATCTTGTTTTCAAGTTCAAACTCTCTTGCGTTCTCAAGAATCACCTTTGGGTAACAAGTAAGGCTGAACTCGAGTGAAGGAGTGAGTACCTTGAGTGTCGCATGGGTAGTGAAATTCTAGCCTCGTTACAACGAGCTCGGCTCCCAAACAACCGTCCTGGCCGGCACGAGGGGCTATCTAGCGCCAGAATAGGCCATCACAGGGAAACCGAGCAAGGAATCTGACGTCTACAGCTTCGGAGTCGTTTTTCTGGAAATCGCGACAGGAAAGCGGCCCCTTTTCAATATCGAGAACAGGCTCGTTACGCTCGTGCAATGGGTTTGGAGCCTATATGGGAAAGGACATCTTCTATTAGAGGCAATCGATCGGACACTTGATGGACATTTCGACGAGGATCAGATTGAAAGGGTGTTGATGGTTGGGTTATGATGTTGTCATCCTGATCAAACCCTTCGGCCTTCGATCAGGCAGGCGTTGAGTGTGCTCAACTTTGAAGCCCCGGTGCCGAGGCTGTGATGGCGACGTTTGTTTACTATGAGCCGCCGGTGCAGAATTCGGGGCACATGTTTGCGTCTTCTAGTGGTACTGGGAATACCACTGCCAGCTCCACCTGCTCCGCCTTATAAGCCTCCCAAGATGGTCTCTCTCACATTTGTAAGTTTGTTTATGGGTCTCTCTCACATTTGTAAGTTTGTTTATGTTTCGTCCTTGCGGTTCAGTTGTGTCGAGAGAACCTCATATTATATGTTAGTAGTTGTATTCTAGTTATATGAGCCCGAAAACTCTTGTAGAACAACTTCAATGGTGTAGTAATAGTAATTCATACAAAAACGTTGTAGGTCTAGGTTGTATTTTCTCATAAGGAAAATGTTGACGTTGTTTGACTGATAGTGTTTCATTTTGTAAATCAGATACAATGGGTTTTTACCTTATACGATATTAGCAATAATCTTACACGATGGGTTTAGCTCTCTATAATTATGCGAGCAATGAGTACTCTACCGGCTCCTGGTTATACTTATAATTCGTCGAGGCTGCCTCTGTGGTTTCAGTAATGCACATCACAGCAGCTTGGATGATCTTTGGTTTCCCTGCTACAATTTCTGTGCTGTCACAAGTATTATTACGTTCTGGATTGTATTTACTGTTCGTACAAATCATTATTTATCTTAGACGAAGGGAGTACTAGCATGTTTCATACAAACCATTTAACCGACAGTATGGATTCATTGACTTGTTATCTGTTCTACAAACAAAACAAATTCTAGAGTTCTTTTAGTACATCTTTTTGATCAGATCTAACTATTCTCACCGGAAGAAGTCTAACAGAATTCAAATTTGAAAATCCAAATTCAAAATTTTTTTAACCGTTACCATCTCTCTCACCATTTTCGTCATCTCTCCATTTTCACACACAAAGCAGAACTCCATCAATGGCGCAACCCGAAAACCACCACCGAATCAACCCATTCCGATCCCCTTCAAAGCCCAACCGGCCGCCGCCGTCTTCCTCCGTCTTCAATGATCTCTCAAACTCCCTCAAAACCCCAATTCCCACCACAAATCACCACAATCACATCAACTCCACTCCTCGATACTTCACCGCCTCGAAACAAACCCCACTATCATCGTCGAATTCGAGATCGCGGGTTGTGGTGGCGGCGAGGAAATCGAGGGAATTCGAGATCGAGCAATCGAAGTCAGCACGAAAGGAACTGGTCAAAAAGGAGAGGGAACTGAGGGGTTTGGGGAAATCGATGACGGGGTGGTTGAATTTCCTTTTCGAGAACCCGAGACTCTGCGGGTGTACCCTTTTGTGTGAATTTGATGATGATGGTGAAAAGGGGGAGAATTGGATGAGGAATGGGAAGAGGGGGAGGAGAGGAGGAGGGGTGTGGCGGGTGCCGAAGAAGAGGAAAGAAGAAGGGGGAACGATGGAGGGCGGTGAAAGGGGATTGGAGGGGTTGAGGGTTTCGTTGAGGGATATGTGTAGTTTGGAGGATTTGAGGGAGAGGATGAGAGGGTTCTTGAGTTTGGATTGTTGTAAGGAGTTTTTCGGGGTTATGAGTCTCGTCGTTACGGTGAGGGGTTTTCGAGTGTGTGTTCTTGATTGTCAGGTTATCGGGTTTGTTGTGGTTGTTATGACTGTTGTTTATGTGAATCAGTCGCTTTAGATAAGTTGGATTTTGATGTTTGTTCGAGAGTAAATCATATGTTGTGATAGATTTTTGATAATATACTAATAGTGGTGTAAGAGTACACAGGAGAAGTGCACCAACGTGCGAAATCTATGTCGATGGTTCTAATCACGACTGTTGTTAATATAAAGTGCTGAGTTATAGTAATGGTGGTACTAGATAAAGTTGGCGATGATCAACATCATGATGTAACAAGCGCATGAGTGTCTTTGGTAATCAACAACAAAAAGTTGGCAATGATCAGCATCTTGTGTCTGATCTTTGTTTAAGCAAACTTTCACTATATGTGATTTCCTACTCCATGATCTCTCAGACTTCCTTCTTTAACCATTGTCTCATCGCTGGAATGTCCTATAAGCATATTTTACAGTACCATATGTGATCGCTCACCATAATGTCACTCTACTATTGGCTTATAACATTAGTTTGAGTTTCTCTGTACGTACTTTGTTGGCCCGTCGTGGTTTTGTGAGGCGCCATATATGATCATGAAGTTCTATGTGCCTGATATGAATGTTGCTCTTTTGCTTATTTTTGTCATTGTACTGGATTTTCTATCAGAATGTAGATGAAGGCAGGCTGATCATGAAGCCGCATTGTCCCATCTCTGCTGATGTTGGAATGGAACAGAAGGCCATAAAAGTTCTCTTATGCTACAACCCAATTTGGCCTCAAATTGGACTATACATTATTCTCGGCGGAGAGTCGCTGTTGCCTAATGAAGATTCTAGTTCAGAACAAGATATTG
>JAOVYX010016573.1:0-24282 GCA_035668315.1 Drosera spatulata
GGATCCCTCCAATTCCTAAACGCGGTGAACGCGAAGATTCATGTGCCTAAGGATGCTCCCGAGGGCACTATGTTTGTTGAGACGGTGATCGAAGGACGACCTATCAAAGCCTTGGTCGACACCGGAGCTACCAACAACTTCATATCGGAAGGTATGACAAATCGCCTTTCTCTGAAAGCTTACCGAGGAGGTGGTTTCATCAAAGCTGTCAACTCGAAGGCCCAACCACTCATCGGCATAGCCAAAGGTGTCGGCATGAGGATCGGACAATAGGAAGGTATGGTTAATCTCTCCATTGTTCCTATGGACGATTATGACTTGGTACTTGGCATGGAGTTCATGGATCAAGTCAAGGCGATCCCCATCGCATATGCCAACTCACTATGCATACTTGAGGATGGCAAGACATGCGTGGTGTCTTGCACTCGGGGAAAACGAGGCACCAAGATATTATCCGCTATTCAGCTTGAGAAGGGTCTCGAGCGGAATGAAGACACATGTCTTGCCACCCTCGTGGAGGAAGTTCCGGATAGGGGTGACAAGCCCCTAGACATGCCGATTGAGGAGAAAGAAATTGCGAAAGACTTCTTTGACGCCATGCCTACCGAGTTGCTTAGTCAGAAGGTGGTTCACCATGAGGCTAATCCGGTAGCGGACGATTTAAGCCAAAAGGCCGAACTTGCCGCTATCAGCAAACCCCAGAGTTCACTACTTGACCGCATTCGAGAGGGGCTGCAACATGACTCCTTTGCCAAAACCTTGTTTGAGCTCATCAAGTCCAGGAAGACGCGAAGGTTTTGGGAGAAGGATGGGATGATTTATGCCAAGAAGAATCGCTTATATGTGCCCAAGTGGGAAAACTTACGGCGCGAAGTGCTCAAAGAGTGCCATGATTCTTTATGGGCAGGACATCCGGGACAACGACGAACGCATGCCTTGCTGGAAGGCATGTACTTTTGGCCGTACATGAGGGAGGACGTGGAGTCCTATGTGCGCACTTGTCTTGTGTGCCAACGAGACAAGGTCGAACAGAGCAAGCCGGCGGGATTACTCGAGCCGTTACCTATCCCGGAACGTCCATGGGAGAGCATCTCAATGGACTTCATCGTTGGTTTACCCAAGTCCGAAGGATACGGCACCATCATGGTCGTGGTAGACCGATTCTCGAAGTATGACATCTTCATCCCCGCAACGAAGGAGTGTCCTGCGGAGAAAGCAGCCCGACTCTTTCTAA
Organism: Drosera spatulata; assembly: GCA_035668315.1. NCBI lineage: Eukaryota > Viridiplantae > Streptophyta > Magnoliopsida > Caryophyllales > Droseraceae > Drosera > Drosera spatulata. The sequence continues at coordinate 1,235 of JAOVYX010016573.1, forward strand.
GGAACGTGGTCAAGCATTGGGGAATTCCTCGTAATATCATGAGCGACAGAGATGCTCGCTTCACGGGGAAGTTCTGGACGGAGCTATTGAAGCTCATGGGATCAACGCTCAATTTCTCAACGAGCTATTGAAACAGATGGACAGACGAAGCGGGTGAATGGTCTACTCGAGATATACTTACAGCACTATGTGAGTGCCAATCAACGTGATTGGGCAAAGTTGTTAGACATTGTCCAATTTTTTTACAACCTTCAACGTTGCGACACAACGAACCGGAGTCCATTCGAGCTCGTAACGGGGGAACAACCACTAACTCCCAGCGCCGTGGCAACGGGCTACACAGGGGCGAGCCCAGCAACTTATAAACTTGCCAAGGCGTGGCAAGAACAAACAGATACCGCCCGCGCTTACTTGGAGAAAGCTAATAAGCGCATGAGGAAATGGACGGACGCTAAGCGAAGGCCACGGGAGTACCAACTTGGAGACCTTGTCCTAGTCAAGCTCCAACCCCAAAACTATAAGGCATTCAGGAGTTTGCACAAAGGGTTGGTGCGAAGATACGAGGGTCCGTATCCAATCATCAAAAAGGTGGGCAAGGTCGCATATATGGTGGAGTTACCACCAAAACTGAAGCTTCATCCGGTCTTCCACGTAAGCTTACTCAAGCCATACCACTCGGACGAGGAAGACCCAGACCGAGGGCAATCGAAGCGTGCCCCACCAATTGTTACTACCTCTTATGACAAGGAGGTAGATGAGGTCATTGTCGAAAGGGAGGTCCGAAAGAAACGTGTTCCCCGATATAGAGAGTTTCTCGTCAAATGGAAGGGATTTCCTGACAGCGAGGCAAGCTGGGAACGTGAGGCCGACCTGTGGCAGTTCAAAAAGCACATTTCGAAGTTTCGGGATGCGTAGGTGACGAGGGCGTCGCCAGGATAGGTGGGGGAGAATGTCACGCCCTAAAATTTTCGCACAAGGATAGCCCCTTGGTCATCTACATGTTGCTCTCAATTTATAAGGCATTGCAAGAGACTCTAGATTTCTCTAGAGTCATGAAGAGAACTCTTGTACATTCTAGACTTATCTAGAGAAGAGTAGAACTATCATGTAAATACTAGACTTCTCTAGGGTTTTCTAGGAAGATCTAGGAAAGGAGTAGAGATGTATAGAAATCTCTAGAATTCTTGGCAAGGCCTATAAATAGGCTTGCCCTCCTCATTTTATAAACCATCCAAGCAAATCCACAAGTATTCAAGCAATACAAAGCCAAGTTTGAGCATTCCAAGTTTTCTTGTAAGGTTCCAAACACTTGAGAGAGTTTGCGAGTTAGACTGACTTAGCATACTCGAGGCAAAGTTTGCTAAGTGCCGCACGGTCTAGAGAAAAGCCCGTGACAATATGATGTAAATGCGGGTTATAAAGCTTTGAGAGGAAGAGGAAGATATGAGAAGTGACCTTATTTTGTGTGGGATAATCAGCTTAGGCCAAGAGTGGCTTTTATCTTCTGGTAGGTGGCTCGAAGAGCAATCTTGACTAGGGATAAGCTGTATACGCGTGGACTAGTTGTTGATGAAATTTGTGTTGTGTGTGGACATGAAACTGAGTCTAGAGACCATATGTTTTTCATGTGCCCTTTTGTGCAGGATGTTATGGTGCCTTTATTGAAGGAATTGAAGTTGAGGAAGCAGTCATGTTGTTGGGATGACTGGTTGAAATGGTGGAGTAAGGTGGCTAGAGGAAAAACGCCATTGGCAAAGCAAAGAAGGCGCCTCATTGCTGAGATGATTGCGATAATCTGGGAAGAAAGGAACTCCCACATTTTTCAGCTAAGCACTAGGCCTCCTGAGCTGATTCTGGAAAAGTTGTTTCCATTTTGAATTGATGTAAAGTTAGTCAAGGAGAAGTATGCCTGCAGTGTAGACGTTTCTATGTATTTGTGTAGGTGAGAGGATAATCAAAACTAAACATTTATCCAAAAAATAAAATAAGAAAATAAACGTTACACATCAATAAGCGTTATATCCCCATAAACGATGTTACAGCATATACAAATAAGTTTTATTTATAAGAATTATTATTTTTCAAAGATCGAATCCTTTTACAATGATAATTGGATTCATACCTAATCGTTTAAAGGAACGAATTAATTCTCTTAGACGATACCTCGTATCGGAGTTCTTCATATTTCCATTGTTTTAGGTCGTTAGTAACGTGATAGAAATCAATTTTTTACAAATGTTTTTCGATATCGGCTCGAAATGAAAAATCATGTGGTAAAGGATGACGAGATGGGACGAGCAATTAATGGGCATGACCTTGGTTTTTCCAACATAAGATGACCAATTCATCTCGTAACTTATCGGAGCAGTGCATCGAGGACCTCCACAATCGAAAATGACTTCGACATCATTGCTCAAATCTGGTCCGTCGTGATGTTGCAGGGGCAACGAGATGTCTTGGATGTCGTCATCTTCGTTGTCATCGTCTTCTTTTCTAAGCGAATTCAATACCTGCTGACCGAGACACATACATGTTGTCATTGTATTCATTCGGTTGGAATCCTCCGACCTTGTTGCTGATCTGGCTTGTTTGTATCGAGTCTTCGAATCGTATCTTGCGTTTTTGCTTTGTCTTTTTTCATTCATCATTGGTAACAAAAATGTTGACAAAGTTTTGATTCCTGATGACAGAAATAAAGGAGCAGGAACCAGCTTTTTTCATCAACGATTTGCAAGTAATTCGTGCCAAAAGAGTTTTGATTTGCATACAATATCTCCATTCTTATGGTTCAATGAAATGACTTATCCATGCCATGTACCTCCTGTTGTAATGCTTCGAAATTGAAGCGGAGAAGCTTGGCAGGAAAACGCGTTACTAATCCTTTTATCCATACAATATCTCCGTTCTTTGGATGGGAAAACCAACTACCTCCACAGTGAAATTCTCCATATTTCTTTTATTTTAATTCAATATCAAATTCTCCATATATAAAGTATCTCACATTTGATACAACGAATATTTTATGCATTGGTGATTACACGCATATAATATTATTACTATTACACAATGTTTGGTTACATTTTATTCATTACAGACATACAATATTATTACTATTACACTTATTTTGGCAGTACTATATACAGTGTCAATTATTGGGAGGAACATAAAGTGGAAAAAAAATTGTAATATAGGTTTATAAGATAAAGTGGGAAGAACATCCAATTTGGTTGATCGGTGGGAGACACAACTCATTCGTGTTTCTTCCAACTTCTGGTTTCCACGCAGAGGTGTGTTCACCTAGGGATCCGATTTGTGCTTGCGTAACCGATGTGAAAACACTCAACGAAGGCTCCGCGGTTGGTTTAGGAAAATAGGTGTGAAAGAGATATGGTTGTTGTTCAGGACTTTGTCCTTCTGCAGTCACTATTTGAAATCGCACATTTGAGAGTCGAGATAAAAGCCACAATTATAGTAGAATCGGTCGCAACTGAACGATGTACATGTGCTCATACACCGTAGTTACACTAGACTGTATTAATGTTTAGCTATGATGGTGCCCTTCTGAAACGACGTAGGGGCGAAGATGAGGAGTCTTAGACGTTCGACATAATGAGTATGTGATATGATATTAGATGAATGAAGTGTTCTTTTGTTTCAAATGCGATGTATACCAGTAACCTCGAGGGTCTATTTATAATAAAATGTTCCAAGTTGAAACGTTTTATATTTATAAAATATAAGAAACGTGAATAAAATACGTGAAGCGTTAACGGGTAAAACTCTTTACAATATCTTGAAAAACGTTGTGGGATGTAGCATTTTAGAATTTAAAGCGTTGCGGGTTGCAATGATTAATAATATTTCTACAATATTTAAAGCGTTGCTGGACTTGGCTTTTTATAATCTGAAGCGCTAAGAGCCGTAGCGAATTATAATATTTGTAGCTTGATGGGACGTGATAATTTACAATATGAAAAAGACGTTGCAGGAGGAAACGTTTTATAATGGCAAATGTTCTGAGAGGGAAGCATTTTATCAGGGGAAGCAAAAGACAGCCAAGCTGCCACGTAGCCTTTACGCCACGATGGATAGCGCTTTAGCCCTAAAGCACTTTCCACCGTGGCGCTTTAGGCCACGTGGCAGCCTTCTGCCTTGTCTTTTCAAAAGCAAGTTGTGCTTTAAATGATTCTATCTGAGTATCTCCGACCATACGATTTCTGAATGCCTTATCCGAAATCATATCTTACGCATTTATTGTCTTATGTGTTGTCCCCTCTTACGTTGAGTTGGCTTATCCTGTCTGATACAATCAATGCCTTTATGTGTTTAGTAGTGAACAAATGGGTGGTATTGTCAACTCATTTCAAACGTCTTGTTCGCATCAATCAGTGTTCGTCACTGTTTATGATAAAATTATTATCCGATTGTCCATCCGAAATTATATTTGACGCATTCATTGCTTTTTTCTGTGTATCGTATGAAGTGGGGTTTGTGATGTTGGTTGGCTCAATCAGTGTTATTGTTGACTATTACAAATGAGAATTATCAGCCCGAGTGTCTTGTTCCACTCATTCATTATGCTTTTTGTCCATTCCTTTCGTTACACTTTCATATAACTCTATCCACAATCATATATGTTCTATAAAACGAGAGATACGAAAAGAATCAATCCTTCAACAAAAATTCCTTCTTCATATTTTCAAAACTTCACTCTCAAAATTTTTTAATTGGTTCATATTTTAATCTTTCCATAATTTTGAAGCGTATGGAATATGTTGAACAAATATTCAACAATTTGGCAGTAAATCTCGGAGATGATTTGTCTCCGGATAATTAGGATAACGTGTATACGGTAAATCTCAAAAAAGATTTACATCCGGACAATTGGGGTAACGAATTCAGTGAAACAACGCATGAATCAAATAACTCCAATGATGGGATGGGCTATGTCCAGCAAGAACTGGACAAGTTCGAATTCAGACTCGGGATATGTTTAACGAATAATTGGCATATTATTAATTTTTTTCTTATGTCCTTTTATTTTTCTATGATATGATAGGCTGATTTTAAGACTATATTTTAGGCATTAGATATTAAATGGAGATAAATCCTTTTTTTTTTAATAACTAACCATTCTATTATCATTTCTAAAAGGATAATAATTAATTCAACTAGTAGAAGATTTGAAATTGTTCTAGAGTTCCATTTGTTTATTTATTTAAAAGTGAGAAAAAAGATTGTAATTGCAATTAACACTATCGAAAAGGAAGTACGGATCAAAATATGTTCTAAGGTTGAGAATATCATAAGGCAAGTGCTTCAATTAGAAATTTGGAAAGAGATTTGGAGTGAAATTTATTCTTCATTTTTATGGGGATATTCAATAAACTGGAAAAAGATCCCATGTCTCTACTAAGGAACTCGAACCGAGATGCTCTCGTAACGCTTCCTAAGAGCATAAACTTAAAAATATGAACTTTGATTTTTAGCAGAGCTTCGTTTTTCTTTTTGTTATTTTTGATGATCCATGCAATTATATCTTCCTTTGTCTTTATTCCAATAAATTTCTAAAATAAATATATAACTCTAAGTATATATGAACTCTGAATTTTCAAATACTAATAATTTGGGATATTCGAGTAGTACAAGTATATGTCAAACGTTGCATTATCATAAACTTTGAGTACTTCTTAAACGTTAGTTTGTTTTAGATATTTTTATATACAACTTGAGGAAAACATTAGATTAGCGTATCAAAATGTACAATTATTTGAAAATATAAAAGGGATCATTAAGAATGATTATTCCTGTTGTATTTTAATATGATAGGATTATGGGAAATATCTCAAGAAAAATGAAATAAATTAAAATACGCAAATTCCAAAATGAATAATCATCTAATACAAATATAAGAAAAAGTATTTACATATAGTTGAGGTAGCCTATAAGAAATTAAGCGAAATTGTCTCCAAAAGTTAAAACCAATTATGGACATATGAACACTATGACTAAATTATCAGCATCATAAAATTTGCCGGCTCCAATTCAGAACATGCTTGAGATTAAACTATGACAATCTTTTATTCCCCATCCAGAAAACAAAAGAAAACATGTAATATTCGCATGAAATGTGTATCGTAATTGTTGAAGAAATATATAATGCAATACAATTTTATTTTCCTCATCCATTTGCTTATAGTTTGGAAAACAATCTCTCTTTAGCAAATAAAGTACTCCACCCAAACAACGAAAAAAACATGAAAAGGAACAGCTCCCTTTCTATGGAAACTTGTCACTAATTGAAAAAGAAGAAAAAAGAACCCCATATAACAAAAACCTAAAAAATATTGAAGATTTGCAATTTCGTCAATAAATTAACAAATATTGCTAAAATATTTTTTTGCCGAAGATAAGATTCACACTCGTCCCAATATAGAATTTTTTGTCGTCAACAATGTTTACTTTCTTTGACGAACTTTATACTTCTCGTCAAACATTGCTACACTTACATGATTATAGTGGTTTGGAATAGGTATTCTCACCCCGAGAAGAATTAATGGCATACTTGCAAGATACTGGACGTAGTAATGGTTTTGTCTGGATAATTAAGTCATCTAAACTTGCGATCAATGTAGACAATCCGAGGTTAACAATACGGTGTGAACAAAGTGGTATTTACACTCCGATGAAGAAACCTTCCTGACGTACGGGGACCAAAAAATGTAATTGCTCATTCACTACACAGGGGGCGTATAGTCATATTGGTGGTGGTTGTTGGACGTTCACGATCACAAATGACGTCCAATCATCCGATTGGAAATTATTTGGACGGCTACGCCTATCCCGGTATGTCTGCGAGTGATCTTGCTAATAATTTGTTGTTACAGTAGCAATATATATACATCGTATTAAAGTACAAAATGAGATGTTTATTCAAATTGTAGCACGATTGGATGAAGAATAATGGAAATACTGTCATGAGATGACACGCCGTGACGCGAGACCCAAAGATATACTCATTGGCATCAAAGAGTAGGACCCAACTAACGTTTCGACGATAAAAACTGTTTACAATGTAAGGCATCGTGACAACATCATTCAAGCAGAGGGTCTCAAGAAGATACAACCATTAATCCACATGTTGCAAGAGCGGGAGTATTATTATAGGTAACCAATATTTCAATAATAACATTTCTCTGATTTTGTAAACCCTTTTAAAAGAAACACCACGTATAGCATCTATGTGCTCCGATTATTATGGGTATCGTCAGGACAGTGAAAACAATCTGGAGGATCGATTCTTTGTACATCCATCTTCGGTGACTTTGTGTCGTGCTTTTCCATAAGTATTGTTGATGGACACAACTTACAATACCAACAATGCCGACATGCCCCTGTTAGAGATTGTAGGGATGACTTCTACAACTCTAACCTTTCGTGTTGGATTTGTTTTTCTAAGAATAGAAAGAAAGGCCAACTACGATTGGGTGCTTTCTTCTCTTAGAGAAATATTGACAAATTGCCCCCCATCGAGAGTAATAATCACTGATAGGTGCTTGGCCCTAATGGGAGCGATCCGTAATGTTTTTCTAGAGTCATCCAATCTTCTATGTACCTATCACAGACACAACGCCATAAAGTCTAAAGCATAAGGAATCATGAACGATGCAAGCAAGAATCCGAAGTTCTGGTCATTGGGGCATAACATCGTGGAAGCACTAAGCACTAAGCACGGAGGTATACTATGCACATTACGAAGTGCTAACCGAATTGTTAGCTGACCATGCGTATCTTATGTCGTACCTGGTCAACAAATGGTTGACCAATCATAAGGAAAAGTTTGTTGCAGCGTGGACGGACAGGACTAGACATTTTGGGAACCGGACTAGTGAACAAGCCGAAAGCCAATATGCAAAGTTGAAACGTTTTGTCCCGAGCACAAGAAGCAACCTCTTGCATGTTTGAAAATATATACACAAGATGATCAAAGGCTAGCTGGTTAAGATCAAGGCATCTCTATAACGGAGCTTATTTGTTATCAAACATGAACATAATCATCTACTTCTTGCGAACCTGAGAGGCTTTGTGGCCGCCCCTGCTCTTAACCGTATAATGGATGAGATGAAGGCTTCCGAGAGAGTGCGCTACGATGCAGTAGCATGCAGATGTCGACAGACCCTTACACACGCCTTACCGTGCACCCATGTGATTTATGCGTACAATGCACGTGGAAGACCAATCCCCTTGGCGAGGATTGATCGATTTTGGCAAAAACTCGACCTTGATTGCTTTGAGGACATGGAAGGCGAAGTCGATGACGATGCATATGTCTTGGTCTTTGCCTCGGTGCAGCAGAGATATCTCGTAGAAAACACAAATAAAAGAAGACATATTTTACACTTTTTGAACCGGCTTTGTAACCGACTTACTGAAATAAAAGATCTGTTGAGTAAAAAGAAGACGAAAGAACGTTTTGATCCTAAGAGAAAAAAAAAATCATGGTATTGACTGGGTTCAGATAAAAAGAAATCGCAGGATCTAGTGGAATACTCACACGCATATACTGCTCCACCTTCGACCATGCACCATGGGGATTTTCACGAGAACGAGGAATTTCAATGGACAAGTACTCAACCATGTTTCACACCAATAAACTAAAGCAATCCCTACAGAGGTATAAAATCAAACTAGTTGGCCGTGAAATTACTAAAAATCCTTGTGTTTCGCCACTAACCTCGGTTGTTTGTTATTCTAAAATTTGGACCATAGGTTATCCAAGTGGGACATCACAACAGTCGGACCAATTCAATGTACATGCAAGTATAGATCCATACCATGGTAAATTGAACCCACCGTTGCAGGTATCAAACTCTTCGTTTTCTCTCTAATATTATACAATATCTTAGCCATGTTTGGTACATATTATGCAGGGTATCCAAGAATTACAGATGATACACAAGGGCATGGCACATGATCTTTCTATACGTAAAGTTATCCGGTACTAGGTATAAAAACTACGAAGATTCCATTTATTATTTGGAAAAACCTTCACATTTGACATTTGGTCACGATAATATTTAATCTGACAAAATACTGGGGTTACGCGCAAGGTGAAGATGGAAAACGTAATATAAAAGAGGATCCCTATCAAGGTGAGGTTAAGGAACGATACATCAATGTCTTTCAAGCAAATTGTTTCATATGGTAACTTAATGGCGGTTATCCTTTCAACAAAATACACCAGCAACAAAGGGCAATAACATGATCAATGGCCAACATTTATTTGACTACATATCTTGCATAATCAATGTCATAGCCGACGGTAATTGTGGCTTTAGAAGCGTCGCTGTGTCGCTAGGATTACGGGGAGGGGAATGGGCATGGCTTGATGTTCGGAATGTATTGAAGATAATTTATTAGCTCATCAAGAAGTATACACGCAAACTTTCTATGGCGAACACGAGTTCCACAAGGCCAGAGATACTTCGGATTGGCATGACCTGAAGAAGGAGGCTCCGAAGAACAAATGGATGATGATGCGTGATACGGGATAGTTAGTCACAGATTATTACATTACGGTGGTCTTACATTGCCCGGGAGGGGGCAGTCTAACATTGTTTCCCTTACACCAAGGTTCGCCTAAACGCGGTGAAAAACGCGTGATTTCCATTGGTTTTGTGAACGGAAACCACTTTGTCTCGGTTAATGAAGTACATGATTCTCCCATGCCACCGTTGTTGGCTATGTGGGAGAATTATAGAGTGCAAATGGCTAAAAAGTGATATACTCCAGTTTTTAGACAAAGATTTAAGAAATACGTGAAATTATGTAAAAAATCTTCCAACAAAAAAAACCCAATACCTATCTCAGATGACGAATAAATGAATGTATATTCCGAGTTCATTTAAATGTGTTGATCATGTTTTCACGGTCTCCTAACGCACATTATAGTCCTTTTTTTTGTGTGGATAAATCATATTAAAGCCAAAAGGAAAACCAAAAAAACCTAAACTAATGCCTAAAATTTAACCAAAAAAGAGAAAAATAAAGCCCAAATTATAACACATAAAAACAAAGAAGCCCAACATATAAAGCCCAGGAATAAGTCCAAAATAAGCCTAACAATTATAGCCCAAAGAAGGCCGAAAAACACTTTCATTAAAACCCCAAAAATTAATTGTTGGAAAACACTTACATTGAAGACCAAAAATAAGCACAACAAATACCTAGTTTAATTCCTAAAAATTAAACAACAAAGATCAAAATAAACCCCAAATTATAGCCCATCAAAAAGCAAAGAAGCCTAACATTTAAAGCCCAAAAATAAGCCCAACAATTATAACCCAAAGAGAAGCCAAAAATTAACTTACATTACTGGCCAAAATATACCAATAAACACAAAAATAAAGAACAAAAGAAAGTCCCATCAAATAACATAGAAACCCAAGATTTATCCCCAAAAATAAATCGATAAACCCAAAAATATTGCAGAATCTGTAATCCATCAAAAACATTAAAAAAAAAACCATTTTACCTTCTTATTTTGGCTACGATGCAGACGGGATTGCTAAAAAATAATGTCAATGGATATATAATTCCAAGAAGTGACATAGTGTTAATATTTGAGTCCCTATAATTTCTTCAATTTCAAGAAGTCACATATGGTGTGAAGGATGTCTACATTCCTTCAACCTTCGTGCATAATGTCACTAAGACATGCACTACTACTTACTTGTTTTCTATGCCGTAAATCCGTTCATTGATTTCTTATCATATCTATACTTAAATTCATTTAAATTAAACCACAAAATTCACTCAAAAACACGAAAAGATTAAGACCGAACTATAACCATTTAAGGATCGGTTATGCATGACAATGCATGAGGTAATAGTTGTAAAACTTTAAAAGTATAACAAAAAAATATAATACAGCTCCGTATTATACCCAAATAATACAAAACATGCCCTACATATAATAAATTCTCACCAACAAGTACCCATAATAAAGCCATACATCCATCTATCTATCCAAAAAATCTCTTCGTTTCGGCGCGAAGTTTTGAAGTTAAACATTGCTTCTTGAACTTCTTTTGGCACCCACGTCCTAGATGAAGAGTTTCTTCGCTATCGTCGTCGTCGCCTGAGTCCCCGTCGTCCCTGCTAGACGATATGGGGATCGACTATTGGGCGGGAGGTGTCATATCGGGATGCATCCGCATGGAGGATCCAAGAGGTGTAATCCGTGCGGACGATGGTCCCTCGTTCATCTATTACAAACAATGAATTGAATGTAGGTCTTATACTATGCCAAAATTTTAAAAATTAAACTAACAATAATTACATATCTATCTGTGGGATGGGTGATGAAGGATCAACTAACGAGTACTGTGATCCCCCAAATAGCATATCACCGTCAATTTGTGAAGCAAGATCGACGTGAAACAATATAAATTGATGAATTAAATTACATAAATCTTCGTATGAATACAATTCATGCCATATACTATACTACAATATTAGAAAAATGAAGGACGATAAATTAAAAAAAACCTAAGAAGAAAGACCTACAAAAGGATACTGTGTCCATCGAATAGCATATCTGTAATACCCCAAGAAAATGCTTAAATGGTTTGATAGTACTACCTATACCAATAAGTTGCATCTTTCTTTTCGGTAGTTCATCACTTTAGAATTCCGCAGTTGAGTGTGCTTAACGTGGAGTGATGTCGGGATGGGTGACCTCCTTGGAAGTTTCTCAGGACGTGCGCGAGTGAGGGCAAAGCGCACTGAAAGGACTAGTGTTGGTCTGTGGGGCTAGTTGTTAGCCTGAAAAGCGTTTCTTGGGGCGTTACAGAGTGGTATCAGAGCAACCCTGCGATTGCATACTGGACCTGTGGACAAGAGTCCAGGTCAATCGTCCAACAGGGGAAGATTCTGGCACTGTGTGTCGTGCTTGAAGCCGCAACGAGGACGTTGCGTTCTTTAAGTTGGGTTGTATGTAATACGCCAAGAAAATGGTTAAATGGTTTGATAGTACTATCTATACAAATAAGGTGCATATTTTTTTTCGGTAGTCCATCACTTTAGAACTCCGCAGTTAAGCGTGCTTAATATGGAGTAATGCTAGTATGAGTGACCTCCTAGGAAGTTTCTCAGGGCGTGCGCGGGTGAGGGCAAAGCGGATTGAAAGGATTAGTGTTGGTCTGTGGGGCCAATTGTTAGCCTGAAAAGCGTTTCTTGGGACGTTACAATATCATCGTCCATCTGTGAATATAATGAGGGGCAATAATCGGTTGTTTGTTCACATAAATATAAAAATTACGAATATTGGCTATAAAATATCTTTTTCCTCGACGAATGTCCCACCGATATACATGCCACCACTCGTCCGATAAAAACATAGCGTCAACAAATAACATTAAATGAGATTTTAATAAACGAAGAATACAACGTATAAAACACCTTAAAAATCTCCAACTTGAAAATAACCTGATAAGGATACGGTCCCACGGAAAGCTGCCCCGCTTGCGAAACTCCCGCATGTGAAACTCCCACATAAGGCACCTCTGCCGAGGGTAAGCAAACAGACCAGGTTCCGGGCGCGAGAACTGCATGAAACCAATATATGAAGCTGGGGTTTGCACGTTAGCAGGGTAATGAGGGGCGCTCATCTGCTCCGGATACTGCTCTGCAAGCTGGGGACGGTACACGTCCTCCTCACGTAACTGTCCCCTGGACCCCCCCTCCTCCTCGAATAGACAATGACGAGGATAATAACGGTGTATCAGTATAGTATGCAGTAGCACTGTCGTATCTGGCCGAATCACCAATGACAGGATATGGGAAGATGCAATATGATTGTACGCGCTGCACCGCGAACTGAGAAGTTTGATACATGTCGCTATCTTGAGGTGCCATACAAGGCTTTCTGGTCAAGTTGGTATACATATGGGCTGTGGTTGGCGCAAACTGTGCTCGTCCTCCCTCTAGTCCTATTAGACGTCTGGTCCTAGGACAATACAAATCCATGTAATCCGACGTCACCATCTAACCACCGACGGCGATAACATCGCTAAACACCCTACGGTGTCGACTAACCCATTTCTTGATGGCATCCTTGTTGCGCTTTGCCCACGGCACGCCAACATTTCCCTTCCGGCTAGTCAACAAGGCCTTCATATGCTCCTTGACTGCATCCACTGCCAAGGACATAGGTTTTGGCTACACATAGCTGAATTGCTTCCACACCCGATCAAGCATATGCCTCTCAACAATCCACTAGTAGATGAAGGGCACACGAGCGCGATACGACGGCTCACCTTTAAGTAAGAAAGGGTTCTTTTAACTAGTAACGATTCTCTTTTAAATAAGTAAGATTCTACTCCATTGCTCGCATATTTCAATAATAGAGTTCAACGCAGACCTACGAAAATTCATTACGACTATCTTAGTTGGTTTATAATGTTCTTTGTATTTTCAAATTTTTTTCAGATTCTTAAAGTAATTTAAATGGTTTTTTAATAGAATATGAACAGTCACAATATCTTTAAAATTCGGCTCACGACTCTTTTTAGTGGTATTTTTTCTTTAAATGCTATTCTTGCATTTCACATGTTTGAGATTTTTTCACAAGGGTTTTGACAATTAAACCTATGCTTTGTAATGCTTTCAAGAGGTGTCACTGTTTTTTATAATGCTATAATTCTTTTCAAGTATTTTTGAGAGTTTTATGGTCATAAAACTCTCTTTTCATAGATTATTTAAAGCTGTTTCAACCTATTTTGTAAATTATTAAAAAAATCGAATAAAATATTACTCGATTTCGAGCAATCATACTAACTGATGGTTTATTACTCATACTTTATTCATCAATTATTTATGTTTTATTAGGCCTATTATTAGTTTAAATCTATGAATAAAATAATAACAATAAATTACATGAACGATAATAGGCCGGTAGAGATACACCCAAGTACCACTACCATATGAACTTGTCTTCCGTGAGCAGGTCGAGATAACCGCTGACTTGGTGTATCCTCTTCGCAGCAACATCCTGGAACTCCTTCTATCCGGATCACCTATATCCCCTAGGAGGCTCTGGAAAATATGCATCATCCTTTGCCCAACAAAGAAACCTAACGCCATCGACCTACCTAAGCACAGGTGTCAACTCGGGGAACCTCTCTCATTTCCGCATCTGGAAGATGCACATCGGACGTCAATCTGATTTGAGCTCTCCTGAGAAGATATGCAAAGTTGTCGGTACATGTACGCGAGTACAGCACTGCCCCAGTTATGCTCCCTAAAGAAATCAAAGTCCTCAAAATACTGCAGGTATAATAGGGAGATCTTATTGTTGCTCTTATCCGCGAGCAACGAACCTCCCAATATCAACAAAGTCGTCGCACGAACATGCTGAATAACAGTCTCCTCGTTGCTATCATCGGTCACCGGATGACTAATAAGAATGTCTCATAAGAATACCTTTTTGATACGCGACACAGAAAAGGATCCTCCTTTTTCGTGTACATGAACACCGAGCATCTGCGAAACAAAGGAAGCCCATTCCTTCTCTGGAGGGACCTCGTCATGACATACGACCTTTCCCTCGATGGGAAGACCGCTGAGGGAGCCGATATCCTCCAATGTCACGGTCGCCTCGTCGAATGGGAGATGAAAGCTGTGCGTCTCAGGTCTCTATCTCTCCACAAAAATGCTGATGAGGTCCGGCTCTAGTGGGGACCCGCCGATATTGTGCGTCCCGTACAACCCAATATCTACGAGGTAATGTACCACCCGAGGTCCTCCTTTTTCGCGTACATGAACACCGAGCATCTGCGCAACAAAGGAAGCCCATTCCTTCTGTGGAGGGACCTCGTCACGACATACGACTTTTCCCTCGATGGGAAGACCGCTAAGGGAGCCGATATCCTCCAACGTCACAGTCGTCTTGTCGAATGGGAGATGAAAGCTGTGCGTCTCAGGTCTCTACCTCTCCACAAAAATGCTGATGAGGTCCGGCTCTAGTGGGAACCCGTCGATATTGCACGTCCCGTACAACCCAATATCTACGAGGTAATGTACCACCCGAGGGTGATAAGCCTCGAACTCCTCACCGTCGGCATGTCGTACCTGCAACCTCCCATCAAATAACCGGTCTGCCCATCGTCGCTGCAACCTAAGTGCCACTTGCTCGGTAAGAAGATCCTCAACCTCAGGGCCAGGAACCAAATCACGATTCATGATGAATCCTAATACAATAAAACAAAGAAGATGAAAAGATTAATTATGACATTATCCACAAACAAAACGCTTAATTCATTTGAATTTTTCATAAGATATCTATAATTGATTTTGTTTTGTAGAGAAAATTCAACCGTTCTTTCCAAAACCAATGAGTACATTCATATCCGCAATGATCAAGTATATCAATGGCCATATATTGTTAAAAAAATTATAATCACTTTGTTTTATTTATATCTAATAAATAATAATATAACTTAAGATGTTTATGACTCTCAAGTATATTTTATACTTCAGTTTGATTATAAGCTCCTTTTACATTTTTAACTTATCATTCGACCCATAATATACTTCATAAATTATTAGGCCTTTGGATTAGGCCCTTAATATTCAACATTTGTTATTAGATATTTGTAGCAATCACAAACAAATTTTTCATGAATTGACTCTAGTATGTAATAAATTCAACACCACTATTTTTGGTCCAAATAGTCAAATACCAACCAAAATCAACACCTTGTACTGAAATTATATATAATTAAGGGATTGAGATGCTTACCACATTTATATATAGTTATTTGGATGCTTAATATTGTTTGATTTTATTTTCTATTAAAAATAAATCAAATATTAAACTAGCACCCACACACGCATGCTTTATATGGAGTTATAATGAAAAATTCGTCATATAAACAATAGACATTTAATTATCAATGTGAGATTTTTTTCATGACACTTTAATTAAGGTGAGACATTTATCTTTAACACATTTATCTTTCATCATTCTTTATACATTTGATTAAATTAAGAATCAAGGCACTTGTTAGTGTATTAGGCTATTAGGTCCAATATACCAACTAAAAAGAAGTGTGATTATAGCTTTACATATTTATATGGATTGTTCGTATCATATTATAATTGTTTTATCACATTATCCTAATATAATTGTTTTGGTGATAATCACCCCTTTCCTTTTTTTTTATTTCCAAACCAATCCCTCAACCCTTTTCTAATATTTTTGTTTAATGTAAACTTTAAATGTTGTGATTTTTTATTCTATGTAACATTAAAATAAATCTAATATTTATTTATCAATTACTAAGCGATTTCTATCAAATGATAATAATTTTGAATATGAAAAATTAAAATTGTGAAATTATATTTTTCAAAACTTAAAATTTCAGTTCACGTTTGTAGCTAGAAATAATCTTTTGATGTTGAGACTAATACGAGACTAATAATGATCATCTAAATTTAAACAAAATTTAAATTATAATTAAAATTACTATTTATAAAATGGTTAATAATAATAAGAATGATGATTTTCAATACGGAATATTTCAGTTGTGAAATTATATTTTTTAAAACTTAGAATTTAGTTCGAGTCTGTAGCTTTCCTTAACTTTAAGTTAAAGCAATTAACATACAACGAGACTAATACGAGGCTACTAATGATCATCTATATTTTCACAAAACTTAAATTTAAATACTTTTTATAAAATTCATTAATAATAATACTAATAATACTAATAACAATAATAAAATTAGCCGAGAAATTTCTACCATATGTTGGTCTAATAATGTATAATGCATAGGTTTTTATCAAAAAAAAAAAAAAAAAAGAAAGAAAGAAAGAAAAGGAAAAATAAAGAAAACAAAAAAAACAATGCATATATGTTAATTTTGTTAAGTTCACTATTTCGAAAGTTTTCAATCTAAAAAACATTTATTTTTAGATTGAACACTATGAATATGTTAGTTTAGCTGATTGCATTTGCTTATTATGTTATTCCATCCGATTATTGTCCTTTTATTTTGCGTCTATTAATAATCAAACAAATTTAACATAAGTCATTTTATTGAAAACAACTTTTACAGAACAAATAGTTTATGTTTATGTTGTATGTAATTAACTTAAGAATAACGTTTGTACTTTTTGACAATTTATGCATAACATTGGATATTTTTCAATGTTATGAAATTTTCATATGTTTTATTATGTATGAACCTCGGAATAATATCGGTTGCTTCCTCATGTTTAGTACACCATTTAAGATTTATTTTACAGTGTAAAAATTCATGTATGTCGCTAAGATTTATTTTGAAGTGTTACAACAATCTTTAAATACTATTGATGTTTATTTTGTATATTTTTGTGCAACGCACGTGCAATTGAGCCTTGTTAAATTACCTTACAAATAAAAAATAAAAATTAACCAATGAATAGTGATGTACATTGATGAACAGTGACCCCGCGTGGTTCGATTCCCCCAATTTCCCAATTTCCCTGATTCAATTAGCAAATTACATTCTCCCAATTCCCCAATCACATTCCCCCAATTCTTCAATTATATCCTTCATCAAACAATTACAAAAATTTCACATCCACACATACAATTATCCAATGCAAACCGTTCCAAAAATGAACGCAAATTAAAAAATTAAGATGAAATTTACCTAAAATAAAGGATGAGGTTGAATGACTGAACAAATATGGAATGATATGAGGTTGATTTTGTGGGTTTTTTGGGGGTATTAGGAGGAAGACGGTCGCCGGTGAAATAGATCTCGATGCTTCGATGTGGGAAGTGGGAATGGGATTTCGGGATCCAGGGAGGAAGAAGGAAGCCTGGCCGTGGAGCATAACACGTGGCTAAAGTGCCACGGCCGGTAGCGCTTTTCTCCAAAATAAATCGCCACGGCCCGTGACGCTTTAGCCACGTGTCACACGCTACGGGCTGTGACGCTTTCTTCTTCGTTTTCATTTAGCAAAAAATAGTTTCTGATCATCAGTGTAAGATTCATTATAATTTTTATATAAAGTTTATATGAATTGACGATTTAGTAAAAGTTTCGACAATTCACATCCTCACATGATTTATCCATATGAAAGTACATAATTTATATTATGTTTTACTATCTCAAGAAAAATTTGAGTAAATAATATTTGTTCTGTCCCATAATAAATACAACATTTCTCTTTTTTAGATATCGCACAGTATTTTTTTTTTTTTTGTTTTTTTGTTTTATAAAAGAAACAGGTAAACCACTTTCCATTAAGCACAAAAATACATAATACACCAATCCGTGCATCTAACTATGCAAATGAAAAGCATACATAGTACATGACTATAGCTGATGTAAATATAAGCTGAACATCATATCATCTCAATGCACTGCACCAGTTGATCAGATCCCCCGCATTCCTTCTGGTATAATCTCTTATGTCTTTCATATCATAACTGGTACACTAAAGCTGGAATGATCCTTCTTCTCCTTGTAGCAAGCTGAGTCCTCCCCGCACTCCTTCTAGTATAATCTCTTATGTTTTTCATACCATAACTGGTACACTAAAGCTGGAATGGTCCTTCTCCTTGTAGCAAACTGAGTCCTCCCCTTTGCTACTCTCATAAACAACTGAACTAGGTATCCCCACTTCTCCACCTTAACAGAAAGCTTCAACTTGGGCAACACATATCGCAACACTTCAACTGCATAACAGCATTCAAAGAATATGTGGTCTCTCGTTTCAACCTGTACATTACAGAATGCACATCTATCATCATGGATAAGTCCTCTCCTAACCATCCAATCCAAAGTTCTGACCCAACTCTTGCACACCAGCCATAGGATGAAACTATGTTGTGGTATAACATCTCTATTCCAAACGGCAGCATACCATGAAACACGAGAAAGTGGGTTGCATATAGACTTATACATTCCTCTTACACTTCTGATAACACCAGGAATATCATCTAATGCACTAGGATCATGCTGCAACACATAATCCCTGATCTTAATAAGCATTTTCCAAACCCATGAATCACTCTGTGTACGAAAGTGCTTTTCAAATGACCACCCTTCAAATAATAGCTATAAATCCAACGATTCCATGGCCTATCTTCCTTTTTCTCAATAGCCTAGAGCATCTTCCACATGAGTGCATAACTCCATATACCAAGATCAGCAATACTCAGGCCTCCTGACTTCTTCGACTGACATATACCCCTCCAAGCAATCATTGCTGGTAATAAAAAATGGTAACACCAAAATGTTTGAACACCCTTTATCACCGACTGAATAAGGACTAAACGACCTACATAGGATAGTGTTCTAGCCTCCTAAGCTGTGACTCTGGAAACAATCTTATCAATCAAAGCACCATAATGAGATATATGGGGTTTATGTGTAGCAATAGGAACACCCAAACATCTCATAGGTAAGAGCCCTATAGGAAATTGAATTAGAGCTACAAGGTCTTTTTTTCCTCTCCTCCGAAACTCTACCTATGATAATGGAGCTTTTCAACTGATTGACATCAAGATAAGATACTTGAGAAAAAAATTCGAGCTGCTACTTAATGAGCTGAAGAGAGCAGACATGAGCTTTGCATAAGATCATTAAGTCGTCAGCAAAGCTAATCTGGACAAGCTTTAATTTCTTACACTTGGGATGAAATCGAAATCCACTGTTATCAGACATGATGGTTAAGCACCTGGATAGATACTCAATGTAGATATCAAATATGTAAGGAGAAAGTGGATCACCCTGCCGTAAACCCCTCCTTCCCTGAAAAAACCCATGTAGACCACTATTTATGGATATAGAAAACCATAGTGAGGTGATACAGGTCATGATTAGTCCTGAAAACTTAGGAGGGAAACCCAGTCCTGTCAGCAATTGAGATAAAAATCCCCATAAGATAGAGTCATATGCCTTTTTGAGATCTATTTTCAGAATGCATCGAGGTGATACCCTTTTCCTTTCTTTCCCAGAGAGTAGTTCCTGAAATAAGTAAAATATTACTCCCTCCGTCCCACAATAGATGCAATATATACGTATTCTGTACTATTCTATATGTATAATACAGATCTCATTTTCATATCAAATCACGTCTGATCCTCCCGTAATATATATTAGGTTGAAGTACGTAACTTACACAATCATTGATGTTTCACGATAAATTTACAAAAAAACTACATTTGATCGTTGTTGAATGCGTGCCAAACTTTACATCGACACGCGAGTCAAGTCAATCCGTTGCATCTTTTGTGGGGCAAAGACAGTATCAGACATAGATCTTCCCGCGACAAAAGCATTCTAGGCAAGAGCTATGATATGAGGCAAAATTGGCTGCAATCGATTAGCTAACATCTTGGAAATGATTTTGTACAAGACATTACAACAAGAGATTGGCCGATATTCAGAAACTTTGCAAGCCATTGGATGTTTAGCAATTAGGCTGATTGCAGTGCAGTTTATTTGCTTCAACAGCTGATTATTATCAAAGAACTGAAGTATAGCTGCAGTGACATCCTTGCCCACAATACGCCAAGCTTTTTTGAAAAAATGAGCAGTGTATCCATCAAGCCTGGCGCCTTATCATCGTCAATTTCCAACAAAGCTACTTTGACATCTCTCTCAGAGAAAGGAGCATCTAACTGAATACACATATCAGCAGAGATAAGAGGACCTGAATGAAGTATATCAAGACATTTAGGAGCAGCATCCCTATCAGTACCTAGCAGTCCTTTAAAATAACTAATAAACTCCCTTTGAATATCTTCCTCCAAGCATAGGAGCCCACCATCCTCCTGAACCAAACTAGGAATATGACTTCACCTTCTGCTGGCCTGATATAACCTGTCGCAAGGTGCTAGAAATTGATATATCTGCACTACTACACACCACAAAATTATAACAAAAATATAGTAGTGACAAGTACGAGTCGATCCCACATAGAATGATCTTTTCAGATTTTGTGAATTAATTTATCAATCTATTAATTTTTTGTAAAATTGGGGGGTGTTTTGTCTTGATGAGAACAAGAATTAAACAAACCATGAAAATAAACTAATGTAGATCAATTGAAAGTTTTTCTTGAGATTTAATCAAATTTAACAAAGCGTATGGCCTTCGCGATCTTCAGTTAGCATGGATTTTATCATAGATTAAAGATTTTCATTTCATGTTCTATTATGATAGGTATTTATATAAGACTCGACAAAAAAAGAGTTGATGATATAACTATTGATTACCATAAAGTATGATATAATCAAACTAATATATTTACTCTATGTCCAAAGGAGAATATAACACAAACTATACATATTGTATTATGAATATTTCTCAAACACCTCACAATAATGACCTAATACAGATTAGCGTCAAATTATGCTCATTTCAAACGATCATAGGTTAACCAAAAAAGAATGACGTTAACCTACAAATTTGCTACTAACATCAACCAAAAGAGAATGGTTTGATTGTTTACATATTTCTCTAACATAATTAGATGACCAATCCAACTATAATAGACAAGAAATTATAGATAATTCCAACACATGAAATGATATCACAAATAATGAACCTGAAATTACCAAAAACAAAGATCCAATCTCATAAAATTCATGTCTAAGTTACAACCACTAAGCGATACTCAGGTTTACGCTACCATCATTACAAAACAATACAAATAGTACGCATTGAAAGTCATCTTGATTTACAACTAACAATAGTCAAGAGATACAAAACCCTGTACCAATGAAACTTGGTCTAAACAAGTGAAGAATAATGATCTCTTCAACGGATGGAATTGCGTAGCGTAGATTTCATTGCAATCCGTAGAGACTGTCGTCTCAGATTGAAGCGGTGTCTTCAACTCTTTGGAAAACCCTCGTAAGCTTATGAAAATCTCCTTTTTTCTCTCTCTAATATTTTTGACGTACGTATTTATAGGGAAAATAAAATATAATAAATTCTTCTAAAAATAGAGAAAAATAACAACAAGATTTTGTGTTAGCCATTGCGTACAGCCCGCGCGTCATAACAGAAGCCCGTGCTCAGAGACTTTGTGTTAGCCATTGCGCACAGCCTGTGCCTTGTATGCACGGCCCATGCCTGCTTTCATACATGCAAACTTCGATTTTTCTCCCAACGAGGTACAAACACGTTCCACAAACTTAATAATCAACAGGAAACTTCAGAAAATAGCTTCAAACTCCTCATAATCAACTCATTGTCAAAAAACACGTCCAATTCTTCACTATTGCATGAAAACAAGAGATTTTGAAGTATCGACGTTCTAAATAACAAAAGGAACCAAAATAGTACGAAATGACACTAAACCTAACACAAACAAACGATTTTAACTAAGAAAATGATGCGTGTTTTCACACTCATCAAACTTCCCAAAATCAAATATTTGCTTGTTCCTATGTAAAGAAAACATACAATAAGAGACAAGAACAATTCAAAATGAGCAACTCAAGACAAACAAATAAACGAGTGTAGTCACACATTTTTCTACAAGCCAATTCGAAATTTCCTTCTCGCCTCACTACAGGTAATTATCCTCATATCTTTAGGTGATCACCTAACAAGGCATCACTCACCATTCCACAATGATGGTGAGGATCATATCAACACTCTTACATCATATGCAAAGATAAAAGTTCAACTTGAATAAAATAACCGGTCATAAGCATTCGCACACTAACCACCTTCTTACCCGAACCAAGTATTCATCGCATCTCATTACAATTATTAGGTCAGGATCAAAGAAAATATCAAAGATAGATAAAAGGAGGTCAGTCATTTGATTTGTGGAGTTAAGGTGCAAAGATAAGAATACGATATGAGTTAAGATAATCGATCAATACATTCATCCCCTAAGCCGTTGCGCCTTACAAAAGAACACCAAGACTACCAAACCGAACAAAAGGAACCTTTCTTCTTCTTCTTCTTCTTCTTCTTCTTCTTCTTCTTCTTCTTCTTCTTCTTCTTCTTCTTCTTCTTCTTCTTCT
>JAOVYX010016574.1:0-53748 GCA_035668315.1 Drosera spatulata
TGGATTCTTTCATTTTGAAAGAATGGAGACGCTGTCTCATGTACAAACGAGAAGCAACAGATTTGCTCATGTATAAGTTGGGCAGCTTATCTCAAAGAGCCTTGGCAGATTTTTTCTCCAGGACGTTCTGAAGAACGCCATCAGAAAGACGCAGCTGTAAAGCCGTACGTGTCTTCTTATCCATCTTCATCTTATCTTCGTCTTTCATTTCTGCAGGTAACCTATCAACCCCTTCCAGAAGCTCCTCGATTCCTTCTTGGGTTAATAGCGCAACGACCTTGACTCTCCAAAATCCAAAATTATTTGTGCCATCGAATTTTTCCACATCAAATTTCATAGGCGCCATCGCACTAAAATTTTCCCCCGAAAATACTGTTCCTGCCGGAGTACTGTTCACCGGAACCTTGTGTAAACAGTGATTATGTCCCGTACACTGTTCACGCACTGCTCATGACACTATGCAGCACTGTTCACCGAGGGAAAAAATTAATTTTTGTGGAAAAAATACACGAAAGCTGACCCGTAAAAAAATATAACTTAAATCCCAAGCTTAACAATGTTCGTTCTTAAGCCTACGTGGGCGAATCCGGTATAGGAAATAAGGATTGAACCGTTCCAAGCTCTGATATCAGTTTGTTACGAACGAGTCCATTAATAACAAACACAAACAATAACGAGTGCGCAAAAATAAACGAGACAAAGATATTTACGTGGAAACCCTTACGGGAAAAACCACGGGCGATCATCGACGACGAAGAATCCACTAACCAAATGAGAAAATACAAAAGGAGTTACACTCAAAAAATTGATAATTTCATAATAAGGGATAGAAATAATAATCTCTAAAACAAATCCCTTAAACCCTCAATGTATTTTTGTGTATATTTGTGAATAGAAACTCCACCTTATCCCTTTTCCCTTTAACTCTTCCTCTTCCTCAGGAGATCTCCTTCTCCTCCCCGGCTCTCTCTTGCTTCTCTCATTCCTTTATCTTCCTCTTCTTCTTATACTCAAAATCACGCGGCATCAAACTCAGATCCACGTGGGGAAGGACGCGGAAGTTTCACGCGGTTTGATTTGTGGCATCGCCACGCACCACCGTCAACAATCGATGCCTCAAGGACCTCCTCTGTGATATCACGGACCTTCCGCGGTCGACCTCATTTACGTAACATCGAAAAAGGATGGTTATCGGCGGCGATATCCTCACCGGCAATATCCTTGATTGCAATACTTTTGAACATCAACGTGTTTAATTATTGTTAACATTGTGAGCCTACAACATCCCATTGAAATTTAAGAGGTCAAAATAATATATGTAATTGAGATCTTGGATTATTCTGTTCATGTCGAAATGATTTTGAATTGAAATTCCAAAAGTTTAGATTATTTCCATGCATATATATGCACATCCACGTTCATTCATCCCAGTGAGATTATCAACAAAGTCTCCACTACTTAAAAAAAGTGGTTAACTCTCACTAACTAAAAGTAGATTATAAAGAGAAACATTAGGATCGTTTTATGTTCTTCCCCAAACACGCTTAGTCGTATACTGAAGGTATACTCATCTATTAAAAAACAATCTTCGATCACATTCAAATAGCGTGCGTTTCATACCTTGAGAATAGAATAGTTCCATCATTTTAAGCTTATACTCCATCTTTTATTTCCCTCTTGTAATCTTCGTTTGTACATTTTCCAACACTTTCTACCAAATTGGCGCTTTCCATCGAGGTGATGACGTTGCAAGACACGCCTATTGCTTGGTGAGCTAGTGCTTTCCGACGAGGCAGAACTGTGCTTTCTAACAAGGTGATATTGTGTCAGATGTACGTGTAATTTATGGACTTTTTACCATTAATTCAAATTTTTTGGTAAAATTATAATATTGTCCAGTGCGTTGCACAGAATGTAAAATTATAATAATTAATAGCGTTGAAAGACTTATGTCATAAAAAAATCTATAGATTAATTTTTTATAAATTTATATTTTAAAAGAATTTCTGTTTTTTTATGTAATATAGATAACTCCTTTTTTCTTTTAAAGAGACATTGTTCTATTTTTTATTTTATTTTGAATAGATAATGTTTGAATATTTTGATTTTTGATTTAGTTTTTGTCTTCTTAATTTAGTAAATGACCTTCCTAAATATTATCGTTTATTTTTGTATTTTAAATCACTAATCTAATTATTTATTTGTGAAAAACATTGTATATAAAATCAAAGGAGAATTCTTCATATTAGATTTAATAAAATTCAGGTTAGGATGGTTGATAAAAAGAGAAGTCGGGATGTTGTTTTAATTTTAAATAGTTAAGTTATATGTTAAATTAGATTTTATTTAATTGATTTTATTTTTTAAAATGACATTTTTTATAATGACAATAATGCACTGTCATATCGTTAGCTGTTTGTCAGAGACTGGATAATATGATATATATTAGATTTATACTATCAGATTTTAATTGGTTAAGATATATGTTACATGTCATATTAGATTTTATATAACTGATTTAATTTTTTTAATTGATATTTTTTAAAATGATCCTGTCATACCATTTGCCATCCTTAAAAACGACTGGATAATACGATATATATTACGTTAGATTAGATTGTGAAATAAAATTTATATAATATCCTGATAGGTAAGATTATTTATAATTATTTGAAGACGATTTCATATAGAAGTATAAAGTTTTAAGGATTTTTTATATTTCTTTGTGAAATATTTCGTATATATGATGATTATATTTTTTTTATTTGATCCAAATATTTTAGGTTAGATTTGAGATATTAAAGTTTATATTTAATTGAGGTGATGATGAGATTATAGATATGATTGTTTGGATTTTTTTAACTTTTAATCAAATAGTTAGGTTAAATTCAATATCGTCAAGATTTAATCTCTATGGTTTAATTCATAATCAAAGACCATAAATTAATTGGATAAGATCCTGTTAGTTTAAATAAAATAAAATTACTTGATTATCCATTAAAATTTTTAAATGACAATAATGTCCCGTAATACCGTTTTCCATCGAAATGGTTTGTCGTGGTTTAACGCGTTTAAAAATGACTTGATAATACGATATATTAGATTAATTGCTCAATCAGAATAGGTCGTGATTTGAGATTACGAGTTCGATCATTGTCTCCTGTATTCATTTCACTTGTTATGTGGATATTATGTGGATTTGATGGTTAATTGATATGTTGTGGGTTAGTATATTCGTTGTTCAGTTTTCAAGCCCAGTGAGTTTTTATGTTAAGGAGAAGTGTTACATATATATATATTGATGAGTCTTCTATTATTAGGTTGAATTTTTAATAGAATTGGTTTCTCCATACGATGATATGTTTTTCGATGCGCTTATTGACGACAAAATTTTCAAAAATATATCAATCGGGATTTATATATATAAAGAGGGACAACCTTCTAGAAAATAATCCTCACTAGAGAATTTCCCTATAATATATAAATCTAAATCCTTTTATTTCTAAAATAATACAAATAGACACCAATAAACATGTAAATGATTGCGAACTAGAGACTTTCGTTTTTGGATCGCTATATTCTAGGGGCGACCTTACAATTTTGTTATAGAATTCTTAAATTTGGATCGCGAAGTCACCATTTTTTGTCAGTGAAGATGAAATTGAAAAGTTACATAAGTTACTGACTCTGAATTAGTTTTCTGGTCCTTTTTTATCACTCTGTTTCAATCCCTCTTGCAAATAACTTGGGATTTTTTCAAATAATCAACTCAAATAATTTGGAGTATGACCTAGCTAGTCAGAACACACAAATCTAGCTTATATAGCATATTTATCTTTAGCTCTCATGTTAGGTGAGGAAGGTAATATCTGTGATCTTATGCTCTTTCTTTTTTCATGATTCTCTTGACTTGTTCTGTGAGTTTCATTTTCCCACGGAATTTACATTAAAAGAAAAGAATTTTTTCGACCATAGTCTATCGACATCAACTGTAAAATGTCCTACATATAGCTAGTGTCGAGAAACTAGTTAGTTCTATCAAAAATCTTAACTAATGATAGAATATTTACTTATGTATGTCTCAATATTTTTCCATTACACGAAAGTTTATTGATCGGGGAAATGAATTGTGAGCAACAAATGCACTGATCGTGATCTCATATCACGATGACCTACCTACTCACACGTTTTATTTTAAATTCTAAACATCGGGCGTCTTTTTCTTGATAACAGATGCTGTTGTGTGTATTACATCTATTACTTCCCTGACATATTCCACGTACTTGTATTTGTATTGAGAATCGCAACTTTTGGATCGAAGAAATGAATCTGTTGAATTATTCATATAGCTGATCGGTAGCCGGAGTATCCTTTTTTGTTTAATGAGTCTCTTATGATCTCAAATGTAATGCCCTTTATATATGTGACCCATTCCTTTCATGTTATGAAAGGAGCACATAGTACATCTAATTTCTATGCTGGATTTCATACTTCAATCAAGTTTTACAGTCAATCTCACTTAACAAGTGCAATTTTTTTATTTTTTATTTTATTTGGGATGAAAAGAGTGATATCAAATTTTTGCACATGCCAAGTTTGATTGAACATTAATAGCGACAGTATAAACGCATCGAGCAATGATTAATGATTTGAATAATAGAACTATAAAAAACGACATTAATGATTAAGGAACTAATTTTTGTTAATGATCTCAAATCAATTTCCATGAACATCAATCCAATGTAATGACTTCGATTTCAACCGCCTTCAGGGATACAACAATAGAAAGGAAGCATCAAATCTTGAGCATGATCTTCACTAAGAGAGTAATTGTGTTTTTCATAAGATTGTGGTTGTGAATGTGTCCTTGCACACACCAATTTATGACCCCTTTTATAGACAAATGAGAAGTGAGTAGAATCACATTAAACCGCAATCATCATTATGAAAAATAAATAATTGTAATTTAAAATCATCATGATATATATATCATGTGTCATCATGGTGAGAGTAATCAAATACTTTCTCGATCCTATAAAACTTACAATCATTTAATTTGACATAATAATTTATTTATGAATTTAATTTTATATGTAATTGATTTTTATGTGTAATGACTCTTTTGTTTTTGAAGATGTGTGGAAGGAAAAAGAGTGAAAAAGGATGAGAGGAGAAATAATATCAAGATGAATTAATATGATATAAAATAAATAAATAAATAAAAATATCTTGATAGTTTTGAATTAAGGAAGAAATGTTTCAATTTTCGAAAGATATTGAAAAAAAACAAGTGTTGTAGTTTTATTGGGACAGAAAAAATAAATTAATAAAGACCTAGAATATAAAAAATTACAATGAATAAATCTTGTAAGTAACTCCTGGGCTATTCATTTACTTGATCATGACTCCAAATATGTAAGGGATTGATGTGTATTCTAAATCATTAAATTTCATGCTTTAAACTTCATAAAAAAATTTAAAAATAAAATAATAAAATATATAAAATGTTTAGATTTAATTTTAAAACACATCAAATATATTTCAATGCCAAATATATTTGAGAAAAATGAGTTTCAAAATACATTATATTCTAGCTAAGCCGTCAATCTCATGTTTCTATTCATCCGTCGGCCACTGCATACTGCAGAGGTAATGCAGTAGTAAAACTCATTTCTCGCACCGTCGCACGCATGTTTCATGTGTTAAAGAGGGCCTCGTCAAAAGGGTAATCCAAATATATATTTCCTCTGTTTTAGAACATAAATATTATATGTTTATTTAGATTATTTTAAAATATATATAATATATCATATTAAATAAATTTTTTATCTAAAAAAATCAAAATATTCATCATTTGTTACATTATATCCATTATTTTCTCTCACAATTGTTACAATAAATTCCACTATTATTGAAAAAATATTTCTTCTTTATCAAATTTCACATGAGCTCAACACACATATAAATTTAAATATCAAATTAAATCGTTGTTTGTATTTTAAAATGGAGAGAATACTATTAAAATAAATAAATACACTGCTCCAAAGACCTGAAGATGTTATATCCTGTTCTTAGTTGTCAAGTCAAATAAATATGCTACCCGTAAATCAAACATTTTTATATTTGGTCTATGGTCCTTGTTCAACCTAACAGAAGCAAGTCCCTTTGTCTTTGTCTCTTTGACAATGACTCCAAAGATTTTCTTTTGAAAAAAATAATACTTGTAGTAGGTAAGTCCAAGTATATATACAAAAAAGAAAATCATTTACGTATGACCAAGTGCAACCTGCATATAAATTAAGCATACCGTCACTTAAAATACAAAATTATTTGAGCTTGTCCTCTCTCAAGTTGCATTAATATATTGGTGATGGGAATCTTGCATATGACATAATTGCCGCATCTTTCGATGTTGCCTCGCAAGCATTAGGGAGGCCAAAGCTGTTTCTTAATTAAATTTTGATTCAAATTACAAAATTATTATTTTTGAGATGTTACTTTCAAATTAGAACCTTTTCATTTTTAATATTAATTTTGTTCTAAAATAATTATATTTTATCATTTTGATCGTTCTAAATTATTTACAACGTTTTCATTTTAAAAAATTATTGTGTGGTTAGGAATTAAAAAAGATGGGAGAGAAAAATTGTGTTATTGAGAATTGAAATTGAGAAAGAAAAAAGATAAATCTAAATTTACGTGCATAAAGTAAATGTTGTAATTCTAATGGGACGAAGGGAGTAACTTTTTTCATAAAAAATAAAATAAAATATCCTTACTTTATATCACATCAATCCACCCACTATTATTTCTTTTTCTTTTTTTTCTTTTTGAGATATAGGGCATTCTAATCGAAGGGTCATGCTTCTTGGCCTTATTACGGTAAGGCCAATGCACTAGCCAGTGTGGTGGCGAACACGCTGTGCTGTAAGCTAAGCTGTTCACCTTGTAGATAGAGGAGATATGGAAAGATTTCTTATTTCTTTATCTTACACATTCAGAAGAATAAAGTTGTTATTTCTTATTAATTTAGCACAAACATAAATTATCGTATCAGGTCAAATCTTTTTAATTTGAATGGGACGGAGGGAGTATTAATAATATATTATAAGGGTAAGGATCAACTCATAACCTCTTATCGTGATCGGCTCTAATACCATCTCGAAAAATCAGTATTAGAAAAATTTGAATGGATAATAAAAGACCCGATAATATATATCTTTATAAGAAAACGTTAAAAAGAATAACAACGTCGTCTGAATTGTCACACATATATTGTACAGTATGCAACTCTAAAAAGTTTTTTTTAGGGAGAATTCCCGGGGAGTACCATTTGAAACTTTTTCTTCCAAGGAGGCACCACCCAAGAATTTAATTCTCACAAGGTATCATTTTTTTTTTAAAAAAAAACACACAATCTTTCCCTTTTTACCCCTCCATACTCCATAACCATTAGACAAGGCTTATCCTCTTCAATCACCCTCAACCCTTACTCCATCATCAGCGCTCTTCATCGAATTCTGATGAAATCTTCGTCGGAGCTCCCATTTTGACGATGAAATTAGGGGACGAGAAGAGCGGCTGTCAGCATCCTTGATGGAGCCGGTGGTGATGGGAGCTGGTGCAGCTACGATGTCGACGGCAAATGATCCTGCGGTGACGAGCTCGAGTTGACTACACACATAATTTTCCATCTCAATCCCTTTTCTTAAATATCTTGTTAGACGAAAATAATGAATTTGGAAATTGATGAATGATTAATGCAGAGATTTTGTTGTGATTTTTATTGAGTAAAATGTGTGAATGGATGGCGATGGTTGGAAAGTTGGTTGTGCTATTTGGGGGTTATGAGTGGTGAAGAGATAAACACTTGATACAAGATATTTGTTTCTTAATGTTTATGGAGGCTTAAAACGACATGGTGTTTTCCTTAAGGCATACTAGTACGCCCAACAGACGTACTAGTATGTTTATTATGTTTTTCCCTTAAGACGTACTAGTATGTTTATGAGGTATTTTATTAAGACTTACTAGATGAATAATAGACGTACTATTATGTTTACGAGGTGTTTTCATTAATACGTATTACATGAATAACAGACGTACTAATATATTTATGAGGTGCTTTTATTAAGATGTATTAATATGTTTATGAGATGTTTTCATTAAGACGTACTAGTACGCCTAACATACGTACTAGTATGAATAGTAAGGTGCTTGTTTGAATTGTTTTTTTCCTTTTTCCTTTGAAAATCACCTATATAATATATAATCAATGTCTTCACATAACAGGCGTACTATTTATTTCGACGAACGTCTTAGTTGCTTCGATGGACGTACTAGTTGTTTTGGTGGACGTACTAGTTGTTCCGATGAACATATTAGTTGCCGCGATTCTGACGAGCGTATTAGTTGCTCCGACTTGTCGTTGCACCTTTCGCATTCCGGGTTTGTCTAACCCACCATAACCCGTTCGTGAAATTGATCGACGATGTTCAATTTGTTGGGACTTTCGAACGTGAACCTTTTGAGCTTGGTGTTCTTGTAAAGATATGCAAAATAATTTGCCGATTCTCGGGAACTAAAATGAAAGCAGAGATGGCACGACCAAAAAGGACTACAATGCATATTGAGATAGGAAAACAACTCTAGAAGGGAATAAAACAAAAATTTAAGAAACCTCTAATCCATACAACACACCAGAATGCTTCTCATAGTCAATTCTGTCGATGAATATCCCTGATCTGGTGAAAAACACGCCAAGTGAGTAAGCTATCAGACCCTGCGATGACATTTTCCTACATCCTGTCCATCACAAGCCTCAACGCGACCTGATCTAACCCACCATACAAGTTTCTACAAAAACTTGTTCAAATGCTTCACGTCATATACCATCGGAAAAAACACCTTCCACAGAACCATGAAATCCTTTAACTCCACCGACAACTTTTTCCCTATAATTATCCTAATCACATAGCCAAAATCGATAGAGTGAGGACGGTGGGTGAGGCAGAGGAGGGGGAGACAGTACGACGACAATCAAGACGATGACAAGAACGTCGAGGGTCGGAGCAGAGAGCATGACGTCGGCGGAGGACAACGGTGGCTGTGGAGGTGGACGACAGCGGTGGACGGAGAAATCTGATGGGAAAGAGGTGGGGGTGGGGAAGGGATGGGTGGTATCCCGTGAGAATTAAGTTGAGTGAGGGATATCTCTTCGAAAATAAGTCTACAAAATGATATTTGTGGGGAATTATTATCAAATAAAATGCTCGAAGCAACTCTTGAAAGGTTATGAGAGGCACAAAGAGTTTGTCAATGGTGTATGATAAAGATAGAATTGAAGAAGACATATGATTCGATTAATAGGTGTTTTTTAGATCAGCTTTTGCAGGAATTTGCATAACTGTAGTTAGGGTGATGACAAAAGTGGTTACTCCTTTCGTTTCATGCATAATCTGTCAATGATCAGAGATCGCATGGCTTTCCCCAGGACTCTAATTACATACTTTCGTGATGTCGCCGAGGATAAGACGTGCTAAAGCTTAGCTATTTAGTTCCTGGATTGGTTTTGTTTGTTATTTGCTTTGATGTTGTTATTGGTGATAGCAGCTTATATCAGCTAAAATCAGGATGGTTGCAATTGGTTTTGAAGGAAATGGAAATTTACAGGTTTGAGGCAAATGTTCATAGGAAAGCGTAAATTAACAATGTCGAGGCTAAAATCGCTGTGAGTGCATGTCCGTTAAGGAGAATTGACTAAATAATAATCGACTCTTCACCTATTCATGCGTTCAGGGGTCAGATACTTCCTCTCAGATATTGCGAACCTCTTTTCCTTTTTGTACTTGACAGGATTAATTAGTTGGATTGTTCCATCCAATGTGAGTGCATTGTCTTCAATGTATAAATTTTCCATGCATCTAGAAGTATACTTTCACAGGAAAATTGTTTAGTACTTCGTGATCGATCAGCACTCTGTCTTCCAATCGCGAAAAAGTAACCATTTAAAAGGGCTCTATCAGTCCCTTACAGCAAGGGTGATTGATTGAGCAGTTTCAGGGCAATTTTGTTACATATTGGTTCAAATGTGAACATAATAGATTGCAAGTGCGATAGCATCTTTGTTATTTCCTCCGTTTCAAAATATAGAAACGATTTGACTCGACACGTGAATTTATGTGTATTTTGAATTTGTATGGAATTTGACGAAGATAGAATATTTTTTTATGATAATGAGATTTATTGTATCATTTATGAGAACAGATAGAGGGTGTATTATAGCAGACGTTGATTGTTTTGATATTTTTTCATATGAAAAAATTATTAAATATGATATGTTATATATATTTTACAATGATCCAAATAAACAAATGTCACGGAGATAGTAGTTTTTTGTATTTGATCTTTTCTTTGGATCCAATGTCCATTTTCCATCACTTGGAGGATCATTTTCATTTCATTTTTGACCAGGACCATCCATGATTCAATATTTTCTAGGAGTACTATGCTTCATCATTTCCCTTGGGATTCCTTTTCCTCAAAGCAATGTTACTTCAGATCCCATGTTATACATTGCTGGCACGATATATATCTCCTTCTTTTCATATTTTTACATTTGACGAAATTATATGGATTATTGTTTTATTATGTATTTCATGGTTTGATTTTTCTACTCATGAACCTACTAGTTAGATCTTTTTGAACATGACTATGTTTTAAGATTTTTTTCCCTGGTCGTGCTTACGGTAGTCAATTTGTCCGTTGTAAGATCAGTATATTCTATGTCTCTATCGTCGCTATAATACAACTCCCCCATGGGGTTTTTATTCTTACTAGTTACGACTTTCTATAAACAATCAACTCAATGGTGTCACATATAGCCATAACAAGATGAGTTTATAAATACATAATCATACAGCTACTTGTCTAAAGAATTCAAAAGAAAGGTCAATATTACAAAGGTATATCATGTCTCCCCCGCTTAAGTGGAGAAAAAGATGTTCAGAACCTTGAAAAACATGAGCCAGCATATTAGTCAGTCAATTACTCCTATAATTTACCATTCAGCAGTGGGATTGACGCTCAGCTTATTTCGCAATCACCTTTAAATCTTTGTCCTGTTCGAAAACGCGTAAGTAGTGACGAACATTGCGGTGAAGGACCGGAGATATGACCAAGGTTCATACATAATATCTCGAAAGATATGAATTACTATATGTTACAGATTTTCAATCCGATAGTCTTTGTACAGCTCACCTCGAAAGGTAACAGAAACACAAGGACTCGGATATTCAGAAGATAAGAGAATGTTGTTGGGGTTCATAGACGATCTAACCATACAAAATGAAGATAGGTAATCTAGCAGACGCAATCTCATTTTCTCTTAGATTCTCATATAATTATGAGATCATAAAGTCAGGAAAATGCAACTGTAACAGTCATCAGACAGTAACCGAGGAGAAATGGACCTTGAAGATTGTCCATGAATTTAAAGATGGGGATACTATGCACCATTAGGTGAACTAGGACTACTGGGAAAAACATCAAATATATTTAACATTTTGGGGCAATAATATACAGCTCCTAGCCGAAATCATCCAAGAATAATTTCCACTTTCTGACGCACATTCCGAGTGCAAAAGAAAAAAGTCTAAACTAACGACATATATTTTGGCTAATGAAAAAACCTGAACTTCCTCATGTTGAGGAAACACAAGTGAAAAATCATAAATTAATCGGTCTATTGGACTTGGTACCTTCATGGCTTCATCACAATTCACCCTGGCCAACCAGACTAGCAGCGCCACTTGAAAATCTGACAAGCTGCACAACATGACAATCTAATGCAATCATGGTACTGGCGGATCAGAATTTTCAAACTGAAAAGAGTTCGCAGGAACAACAGATTCAAGCGGCAGAAGACCAACACCTAATTTCATTTTCACCAGCAAAGTGCAAGCGACAGTTCTGCGAGGGAATCATGTAGTAGAGGAGGAAGTTGACTGTAGATTCCCTCACATGATGTGTATGATTCATAAAGAGCATGCGTAATAAAGATCAAGACATCCATCTTTGCAAAGATGAGAATTTTAAGTGCATGGGTTGCTTGATCATGAGATCAATGGCACCAGAATCTAGACCAATAAAACTGACAGGAGTCATACACCCGAGCATATGCGATTCTTTCTCATAAGCTCTATGCTTTCTGCAATAGTCGATCCTGCAGTACCAACAAAACCAAGAGAAGCACAGACACAAACTGTTTCCTTCAGATAAAGTAGTACATCAGGCAAATTCCCATCTGAGCAATCATATTTCTGGCCAACAACAGACGCTCCGACACCAGTTGTCAATCTCGCATCAGAACCTAAGGAAGCAACTTCTTGAGCAACTGACTTTACAAAATCATCGTCTTTCTGCACGGCATGAAACTTATAAGAGTTTGACTCCCTAGCCAAGTCACCCAGGAAAGTCCCAGTCCAATTACCTTCTGGAAGATCGGTCATGATGAAAATATTTATTGGCTGAGCAATCCCACTTTGTAGCAAAGTATCTAGCTTTTTCTGAACTCTGAAAAGGTAGTCTTTCAATGGTTCTTAAATTGGCCATCCAGCAATCTAAGCTGCGCACAGAGAAATGGTGACTTAATCCTGCTCGCATATTTCTTTCCCGCATTGGTAATAGCAGGAACAAATGAAATAAATTCGATTTTCTCAATGAGCGATTGTATCCATCAATCCCCTCTTGATTCATGAATATCAATCAACAGCTCAGACCCTTCGTATGGAGTTGTGAATAAACTGCCAAATACAACAACAGTCGCAGAATGAGCTTTTGAGGCAGGCCCTAGATTTCTATATACATCCCGGCGTCTTCGAACATAAGATATTTTCTTTCTTGTTCTGAGAACTTCATCTGACTGAAAGGAATCTAAGGACCCATCTTCCTCATTTTGGTTGTAAGTCCACACTGTAGTCCTGCAATTTTCATCCACGGCATACAAACAGTCATCCACATTGCCGTTAAACCCAGAGAGTAAGGATCCACATTGCCGTTAAACCCAGAGAGTAAGGATCCACATTGCCTAAGGGCATCCAGCACAGAAGGTTCCACACCAGGGTCGTTTGAACAAGCATGATTCAAATCTGTGCCACACCAGATGGATACAAATTCTCTGAAATCTATGGTTTGAACCACAGAAGGTAGTGAAGACAGATCAAGAATATTTGCCAGAGAAACATACCTTCAAATACATAAATGATAAACTGAAAAACAGAAAATTCGGGAACAAGAACCAAGGGGTAGTGTAGAATGAATTGCATTTCATTGATTTTGACACTTGATGAATGACAAAAAACTGCCGTAACCAAACAGGCATTTGCAATGGGATGAACAAAACCAACGCAAAATGGCAGGACCAACTATTGCCAAGGCAAAGTCATTTAGTATGAAGTTGCAGTTGCCTTTGAAATAGTTGTGCCCTATACAATATAGTACAACTCTTAAACGACACCTAGGATTACTAGGATGAGATGATCCTCAAGAAAAAAATAGGCCAAATCAAGACTGCAAGGCTTCAAAAATT
Source organism: Drosera spatulata (assembly GCA_035668315.1). Taxonomy (NCBI): domain Eukaryota; kingdom Viridiplantae; phylum Streptophyta; class Magnoliopsida; order Caryophyllales; family Droseraceae; genus Drosera; species Drosera spatulata. Next base: position 13,589 of record JAOVYX010016574.1, read on the forward strand.
TTCGCCGTGAACCTTGTGCGATGCTCCCAAATGTCCACCCCTTCTCCTAACTAAGCTTCCCCGTCTTCCCGCATTGAGCTTGTTTTCCAATGATATGATTCAACATTCCATGATATCGATGCCCTTTACGGTTCTAATTTCAACAAGTCCCCAATAACATCTCAACCTGACTACCTTGCTTACAAGCAAGAATCACCCTACCACATATTGTAACCAAACACATGCATCATTCCTAATGAACAACAACTTTCCCCACAGAAGAAATCCGTAAAAAGAAAAGAAGACCTCACCTTCCGCTTCTCAACATCACGATGGCGCTCTCCCAAACCTTCCCCCTGATCTCATTCGCCCCCAAAACCCTAAACTTAGGACAACTCCCAAGCGCCACAGCAATCACGATCGCGTTATTGAATTCCGACACCTGGTTGCTGAACCCGCTGTGGGGGGCGTAGAACAGGAACCGCTCTCTTTTAGGGTTCGAGGGCGAGGGCATTTTGGGGATTTGGAGAGGGGCGAGAGGGAAAGGGGGAAAAGGAGGAGGGGGGGAGCGGAGAGGGCGAGGAGAGCGATGAGGAGAATGAGAGGTGAGGGGAATGGAGGTGGGGGATGTTTGGTAATGTTCTTCCATTTCCATTTGAGGTTGAAGAAGCTCTCGGCGTCTCCTTCGTTTCGCTCCAGCTCTGTCGTTTCCGGTCCCCGGGATCGGATTTGTAGCGATAAGCCCTCCTGGAGGATACTGTGGCTATATTTGTCCCAACCGTGGGAAGTGTAATATTTATCTAATTTAAATGTCATTTAAAAATTAGTTATAAAAAGAAAAGATGATCATCATTTTTATAAGAAACGGTGATTTTGAAAAACAAATGTTCGAGATCAAATTTTGACCATCCAATCGTTACATAACCTTAATTCGTGATACGTTATGCATATAAATTTTAGGTTCGAACGGTCTATCACGTATTGGTAATCGGTACGAGTTATGTTTTAAATTTTTTTAACTATTGATATTATAGTTTATTGATTACATATTAAATCATAATAAAATCTTCAAAAACTTCATAAATATGATATATCATCTTAAAAAATCATAATCAACCATTTAAGTTTTAAATATAAAAGTTTTGAATTTAAAAAAAGAAGAAAAAAAGTGGTCACCTTTTGATGGTGGGAACGGTGGCCACCCAGATTTGATTTCCGATTCAACCCGGGTTTGATCAGCTCGATTGCTTAGTCGATTATCGGGTCTGGATTCGACCAATTCGATCGATCGGGTCGGTTCGATTCGGTTATGATAACTATGCTTTCTGGGGATATTTTGTTACGTGCATGTAGATTAATGAACATATGAGCTAGTGAGGCTAATACTTTGATCATATGCGGATATGGCAAGCATATATGCATGTCGTCGAGCTAGTGGAGGCCAATACTATAACAATGTGCTGCCATATGTACATAGATTTGTGCGTAAACTCTTCATAATTTAATTCTTTGTATCTAATAATAGTAAAACAGCACACCTTCATATAGATTATAAAGTGAATCTTCTATATCTATTAATGGTAGAACACTAGAACAGCACAGCTTCATATAGATTATTAGGTGGATCCTCTATGTTGCAAATAAATAGCTTAAGGTGTTGTCGCAATTCGTAGATCCTATTTTACACTTGAACCTTTGCCAAGATCCTGTTTTGACGTTTCCGCTGTTGTGAAGAAACAATAGAGGGTTTGTATCTTTGGTATTATGATCCAAACTAAAGACTCTGACACATCCCATCGAAGATATAAACCATTCAAAAAACATTCCTTCTATTGACGATTAATATCACACATAAAACTCATAGTTTTACATATACCTGCCTATATCAAACAGGTAGCGACTCTACAAGTATATCCCCACTTTTGGGTGAACACAAACATTTGCATCCTTTTTCCAAGTGCAGCAATCCAGCGGCGTGTTGCCAACTTCATAGTTTGATAATTCTAATGGAGTTCAACCTACCCTCTTTCTCAAGTTGTCCCTTCAACAATTACTATCCTTTCACTTGTGTGAGCACGCATATTCACATGTCATATATGCATATATGGTTTTGGCTTTTAATCATGCCTTGTAGTTTGTTATGTTTTGTTATCTTTATTGTTTACTTCTTTCATTTCAAAATTTTTGCAACAAATTGATTAGACACAAGGATTTAGATTAGGGTTGAATTTTGATCATTTTATTTGTTTACCCTTGTGAGAGAAAGGAATGAAAGGTGAGGAAGCAAAAAGATAATGGAATGATATGATGTGATATAAAATAAGAGTAATGTTTCAAAAATTATGGGAAAGAGGGAATAATATTTAAAATTTAGATCGTTTTTATAATTAACACAATAAAAAAAATTCGAATTTTGAGATTTAGTAGCTATTTATTATTTTATCATTAACTAAGCATTCAAATACAAAAATAAATAAGAAATTTATCACTTGAAATAACACGAACAAAAAAAAAAAAAAGTAAGAATATGAAAGACGTACTCTCACGCAACAGCTTTGGTTCTTTTGAAATAGTAGATGTGAGGAGAGTTTGAATGACCAATATGTCGTAGATATACTAAAGGGGAACAGTCTTTGTCAATATGTATTTATAATTTATAATTGAAGCAATTGCTAGATTAGGATATATGGTTTCGTTGGAGCAATATAAATCCACCTAATCACGTGTTAATTTTTTTTTGTGAGATGTGATTAATCAAAATCATGATCGATTAAGATGACTAATCAAAATCATAATCTATCTAAAGGACTAGGATATTTGGCTTGAACTATTATATATTGCATTGCTTCTGTATCAATATATAGAGTACAATGTTGATTAATTTAGGAAGTCCGTGATTACAGGATCTAAGCACAAGGTAAAGGAAAGAATAATTCACGGAGAGCTAATATAGAAAGATACAAATATTATTTATGGTTATTACTATCAAATTGACTAACCATTCTCTATGGTTCATGGCTAACCATAGAATTGAAAAAGTTTACAGCTCTCAAAGAATATTTTATAATTTTGTTTGATTATAAGCTCATTTTAGATCTTTTAGTTAGTCATTAACCCCTTCAAATGCTACATTAGTTATTAGGCAGAATTCATATTACACCTGCTAGGGTGTACACCCTTCACATTTTCTTGTTTTCTGATTGATTATCAAAATTTTCAATTTGACTTCTATTAGTTATGATTAATTTTTCTCTATTAATCAAACTTCAGCAAAATGTAAGGAGTTATACACCCTCCAAAAACTCCCCATTAGTTATTAGGCCTTTGAAATGAAGAAGCATTTAAGAGAATTTAATGCTACCAACCAAAAAAAATGAAAGAAAAAACTCCAACATTTCGATCAAATATTAGGCTATTGCAACAGTGTTTCTAACGGTTAACTAGATTTAATAAATTCGAAATTGAAAAGATTTTTTTTTCAATTTTTGAACTTCTCTTTTTTCTTTGATTTTGTAAAACACTGCTGCAATTGTTGGACACTGTTGCATTAATCTCTTTTTTCTGTTATATATTATAATATAATGTGATATGATTCTAATGATGGTTGATGCACCTTTCTTTCGGGAATCTCATTATTATGTGAAAATTATTCTTTTTTATATTTTCTGAGTACATTCTTTTTTAATATAGTTGATCTTTTAAATTAAAATTAAGGCATTGTTGGTAACATTTCTATTTTTAATTGTTTACCGTATGTGTTTAACAACTAATAAAATACTGCTATTTGATATTGCTAAATAAAAAATACTCTTCTTGTCCCATAATTCTTTCAACATTGGATTGTGTCTATTTGTTCATGTGAACTTTGACCGACATTATGGTTTAATCAAAAATTATTTTATGGTAATTATCTATAATGTTAGTTATAATATGTGTTATATGTTTTCATACGATGAAGACTGTGAGACAGCAAAAAATTGTTTGATATAAGAATAAAACTTTAATAAAATACGTATTGAATGATACTCCCTCCGTCTCTCAATGTCAATTTAAGAAGTGTTCAAAGATTTGTGGTATGGAGCTAGTATTTTCATTGCTAGTAGAAAACAGACCCCTAATCAGCCGTTCATCCAATAATTCCAAGCACTCCCGTAGCAGCTAACTAGGGCTGCAAATGAGCCGAACCAACCAAAGTCACGCATGGCTCTACTGTTATATTCTTATATACTAAGCTATAGCTATTATCCTGATCATATTTAGCAGGCTCTACTGGACTTGCTGTTGTCAAGGTGTGCTATCGCGTAACTAAATATGACGAACTATAACAGACGGCCAATGACTTGAAAATGGTGGACAGATTTCATTTGAGTGCAATACATGCACCATGGGTTGACCAAAATGTATAGTACTATATGGCAAGACATGACGGGAAAGAAGTTTAATTTGTGAAAACCCATGCATTCTTTTTGTTAGATATACACTTTTGGGCCTACTACAATTTCGGGTTTTTTGATAGATTTGGTTCCTCGACACTTTTCAATGTTCCGTATTCTCTATCGTGACATATGCAGATGTGTTCTTCAAGTTCCTAGACAACGATGGCAAGTTCAACCAAATGCTAGTCAGTGACTTGAAAGGAATAATCAGCCTGTATGAGGCTGCCCAAGTGAGGATTCGCGGAGAACACATCCTAGATGAAGCCTTAATCTTCACCACCCAACATCTCAAGCATTTGGCAGCGGCGGCAAATAACCCTGATCTTGATCGAGATAATTCTAACCTTCATCAACCTCGCCTGATGAAGCAAGTCGAGCTGGCTTTGGAGTACCCTATGCACTACATCATCCCCAGGCTTGAGGCCCGGCGTTTTATCTCAATCTATGATGAAGATGAGACAAGGATGAAGCCTTGTTACGCTTTGCTAAGGTTGATTTCAATCTGTTGCAGCTGCAGCATCAACAGGAGCTGAGCTATTTGTGCAAGTGAGTTCCAGCTTGTGCTTCAAATTTTTTATTCCTCCTAACTTCTCTATTTTGGTGCTAAAGGAGCTCGATCGTCCTTGAAATCAACCTATTAATATATCAGAAAAATCACAATATTACAACGGACCTCGCGCGCTCACATATTTGCGCTTACATATTTGCTTATAGAATATATACAATTGGTGATGGACAGGTGGTGGAAAGGCACCGGTCTTGCAAACAAGCTACCATATATTCGCGACAGAAGTGTGGGTTTACTTTTGGGCTGCCGCCTTATACTTTGAACCGCAATACTCTCATGGTCGGGTCTTGGTTACCAAAGCTGTGCTTCTGGCCTCCATGCTGGATGATACTTACGATGCGTATGCCACCTTTGAGGAACTTCAGCGTCTCACCGATGCTTTAGAAAGGTTTGACAATAAAACACAGAAATATATCTCTAGTACACTTATCGATGCAATCATAGCAAAAAGCTTATGATTTTTTTTGTTTTCGTTGCTGCCATATATGTTGTCTTCTTACTTTGTTATGGTTACTACATATTTCCAATTTTCCTTTATGATCATGAGGTCTCACCGCAGCTTCAACATATTGATGTTGTAGGTGGAAGATGAATGACGAAGATCAGCTGTCGGACTATCTGAAAGTGGTGTTCAACTCTGTACGCACTCTCTTTGATGAATTTGATAAAGAGATGAATTTGATATAGAGAAACTGTAATGAGTCTTCTGTACTTTTCCTCCAACATTTTCTATTTTCCTGAAACGATAGCTTGGTCCTGACAGTTAATATTTATATGTGTTGCAGGTGATGGAATTAATAAGAAGCTACTTTCAGGAAGCCAAGTGGCTAAATGCGGGCTATGTGCCGACATTTGAGAAATACCTGGACAATGCAAGGAAATCTAGTGTGTTAAACCTAATCACGACAATCTCGTTCATAGGGATGAAAGGCGTTGCTGATGAGAAGGCATTTATTTGGCTGCAAAGCTTTCCCAAGATTCAAAGGTCTATGGATAGCATAGGCCGCTTCTTGGATGACATACGATCTCATGAGGTAATTTATCAGATCCAACCGTATTCCTGAACTGTCCACTTGTCATTTGTCACCCTCTTTCTTTGATCGCTAAACTCAAATATTGATTATGACGTGTATCCTCTGGGTTATGAAGAAAGACCCAACTGTAGGAAAATAAGCTCTGACCCATAAAATGGTGTTACGGTGGTCTGTTCTTCTTTTGTTTGTTGTTGAAAACCTGTACAAGTCGGTTCCTACTTTGATACTGGATCGCTGAAATAAAACGAGTGACAAAATATAACAGGTAGTCCATTATCCTTCACTATATGCTTTGAGCCGAGATATGAATTAAGTTCATATAGATTAGCCACATCACCGGACCCGAACTGGGCGTTGGCCCCTCACTTTGGCCTTTCACGAATTCTAAACGTTGTGGTTCGCAGCTGGAGCAAACTCGCGCCCATGTCGCTTCAGGGGTTGAATGCTACATGAAGGAATTCGGTGTGACGAGAGAAGAAGCTGTTGAAGCAATTCGAGGAGTAATATCAGATTCATGGAAGGATATGAATGAGGAGTTATTGAGGCCAACCCCTATATCTATGCATCTCCTAACAAGAATACTTAATCTAGCTCGAGGTTCTGAAATCAGCTACCACCATGGGGACGGCTATACCAATCCGGCTTTTATGAAAGATGAAATCAGTGCTGCTTATGTTGATCCGATTCCCATATGATTGTAAAATATCAAAATACTGTTATCGCCATCACAACATTTGGACTACTATTTGTATTTTCTCCCACTCCTCTGGAGAACATCACAGGAATAAGGATTCAGGCATGGGTAGTTCTTCCCAGTTTTGTGAGCCCGTGTTGTCGTATCTTGTGTCTCCATAGTTCATGGTCGTGGTTGCCATCCTGATGTAATGTAGCATGAACAATTTCAAGTGTGTCACAGATCATGATCATCAGTTTGTTTATTCAGTTTGCAGCCACCAGGCAATCACAGATCATCGAGTCGGGACCTGTTGAATTTCTGACCATCCTTGCTCCTTAAGAATACAAGACCATGGTTTCACGACAAAAGGACTTGATGAGGGTGTATTTGGTGCTGCGATTGAAATAGTGTAAATTAGAACCACAGACAAAAACACAAAACCAGCACTCACTGGTAACAAGACAATATAAAAGATCATGCATCTAGATAGCACACATCCGATCTCTATCCAGTATACATAAACATACGTCTCTCCTTACATAAAGTCATGCGGTAGGATATATAGCAAAACTACACATACAAGCTGCAGGCATGCCGACAATAAACACTTCCACGTATCAGTTAAGAAATTAACCATCTTATCTATTTTAAATGCTAACGATTAGAAGAATACTTAAGAGGACCATGCTAGTCCCCCGCATAAATTGCACAGAACTGGCGGCAGAGCTAGCCATGTAAAACCTTTAAGCAGAAGTATGCACGGAGGTTCAGAAGTGTAGCTACAACCAAATGTGAATACAATATCAAAATGTCAAGATCAGTTTGCGACAGTCAGAGTAAACAATTGTACCTATATTACTATAAACTAACATCAGAACGTTCTAAATAAATTACAGTGAAAGCCGGTACCTAGCTTATTAGTATAATAAATAAGGATCATAGAGGTGATAGCAGACAGGAGTAGCCGCGAAGCTTGAGCGTCAACACCGACTGCACATTATTGCACTGGTATTGTTAGAAGAGGGACCTCTTGGAATCTCCTTTTTCAATGTTCTTCCCATCATCGTGCTCTCTTTTCTTTCCAACTGCTATACATGAGTTTTGAAGCAAGGGAACGAGATGTAACATGAAGAACGACCTTCTCGCAGATGAAATTGGCCCAATAAGAGAGAGTATTCAGAATGCCATAGAGACTGCCTGTGGCCTTCCCCTGGACTAGAACACTGTTGAGACAAAGGAGCCTGAACTAACCCAGAATTCTAGACAGCAGCACCAAAACCTTAAACGGCCTGAATTAGGTCACTGCTGGAGTTCATTTCTGAGCTACTGGCACTTGGCTTAGCATGGAAAGCAGATTGTCTACTGGAGCCATCAAGCAGCTTTAACGATAGGCTCGATCCTTGACCCATGGATTCTCCCAAGCTCAACTTTGACATGCCAACCAGATCATCAACATTGATTGGGCTCGTCGAATGCACTGCTGTAGGCTTGAGGACCTCATGTGTCTCTTTGGCAGGCTCTTGAGGGGTGGTGTTATAGCCTGCCCAGAACGGAATTGCAAACGGGAAGAACGGGGCGGCATAGGTAGGATAAACAATAGGATAGCAGTTAGGGGAGTTATCAACTGTGAAGCTTCCTTGAGATGTTTCGGTTTTAGGTAACGTTGCTTCGCCCTCATTTGAGTTGCTTGATGCCATTGACTCACATTCTTCATCCACTGACCCTGGAGCAGGCAACGGTTCATCATTCTGAGTATCCTGTTCTGGGTTCATGGGGAAGAAGTCATGAGATATCCTTGGTGCATCCATGGTCTACAAACACAAGCGCAGAATCATTAATACATCACCAAGTAAGGTAAGGGCAACTGCAGAGCAGAAACCGACTACCAACTTTTATAATAGTATTTGTAAGAAGAACTTGTTCCACCAGCTACGGAAATAGCAGGAGCTAGAATTAATACAGTTTAAAAATAGAAGATTCTCTTCGGCATTAGACTACTGCTCCTAGGCAATTTCACTTGTGAACAAAATAACCAGATGGGAAGCATTTGTTACCTCTTCAGCCACAATATCAAACAAGCTGGACCGTCTTTTCCTTCTGGAAGCATTGCTTTGACGAATGAAATATTTCTGAGCGTGGCTGGCAACCTGAGTCGGCGTCCTTGATATCACAAAATTCCGCGAGATTCCACGCCAGTCCCCCTTCCCGAGCTTTTGCAGGCCAAGTAAAAACATTCTATGTTCCTCCTCCGTCCATGGAACACCTAAAGAAGAAGAAAAACAACCCAAGGATCAGAGAACCATGTATTATCATTAACAGATCAAATGAGTCTAACCATGGCCGGCATGACATGGAGATCAAATACTAGTTAGTAATAAACAGAACACGAAACATGCTTTCAACAAATAAAAACACAGTTGAAAATCTAGATGAGGAAAGATCTTTGACTACAATGAATGACTGGGAGGACCACAACTCAACCATTTCGTGGAAATATTGTTAGTTCAGAAATGTTACTAATGCCTGCACCAGTAGATCCTCACAAGCAGCATTCTACTGGAACAACTAAAAGCAGGGATCCAAGATATTTATCTGTCAGATCATAAACGTCAAAACACATAATATTCACTCACGACCTTACACAATATAACTAATTTCGAAGTCTTACTCTGCCTAGAACTTATCCAAAGCTGTGGCCGGTTGAAAAAGTGACTTGGCGGCAGCACTTAATGTTCCTAACAATGTTCACTGGGAAAAAACCTCAAAATTATATATATCATAATTTCTATAAGCAAAGTGTTGGGCACATGTGCGTCATTCAACTCAATACATGGGGAAGGTGGGAGTGATGAAGAATGAGAACAGGGGGAGACGTACAAAATGAGATTGTTGTGTAAGCAACGGAGCACAATAAGGTACGACACAAAGGAGGTGAATAGAACCATTCCACCCATGTAACAAACCTCATTTAACACAAAAAAGAAAAGAAAAACCTGTTTGTTGCCGCACAAAACTTAGATTCTGCACTGCTTATGGACATGCTAGATTACTCATGCTCTATTTGAGGCTCCTCAACATCGCCAAGAAGTCTTCAAGTAAACCACATAATTATGCTCTGAAAATTCTGCTTACAAGAGCTCCAAATGATAAGTGCAGGCCTCTCATCAAGGCCTATGCAGAAACATCGGGCTCTTCAAATCATGTCTTTGATATAATCATATGCTTTGGTTAATTTTGTCATAAGCTTTTGCGCTAGCTAACAGCGACATTACCATCCATGAAAAAAAATTTGAAAATAACATCAAGACCCAACGCTTTCTCCCAGCTTGGTTGGGTAGGCTATAGAAGTAAGATTAGTAACACTGCTCTAATCTTTGCTTCCCATCCATCAACTCTTATTAGGCCTTCTTCTCTCACTGAAAGGCTAATAAATCACTTTCTTCGAGCTCTTATTAAATGGGGTGGAGCGAAAGGAATAACATGACAATGGAGTTCACAAACATGTTCCCGTCCATATTTGCATACTACATTCTCCATCCCCCTACGGATGCCGTCAATCTAGGCTATCGATGAACCAAAGTATAACCGGTTAATGCAACAGTATCACAGTATGAGAATTTCGGCTTCAAAAAATCTGCATCCATTGATCATGAAGAAAGCATTATCCAACCACCGCTCAGATTGACTAGTTCACTCAATCCCCTTGTTAATTCAAACACCCAAGGCTCGACATTTCCCTGATCTCAAAGGGGACTTCGCCAAAGGGAAGGAAAATTAGCTGGATCCAAAACTCAATAACAGTTTCCCACTTGAGCTTAAACAACCATATAACTCAAAAAGATTAATATGACAGTCATAGATACTGAAAAAAGGATGTGATTAAACAGAATTCTAAGGGGAAAGTAGAGAGCTAGAACTCCTAACCCACTTGCCTCTCCAATTTGAGATCGTATTAATCTTCCTTTCTTGGTTTAGTTGGCTATAAAAGTAGCGATTCAGGACTTATTCATCATTCTAATGGAACACCTAAGGCACGAATCAAGACAACTTGCACCACCAATTGCCATGTTCATGAATTTTCTTGTTCTGCAACAAACAACCAAAGTGGTTTCGTCCATATCAGGGTGCATGCATACTATGGAATAATAATTGCTTTGAACTTGGAAGTGACCGCAAGGTAAAACATATGAAAGAAGTTGCAACAAAGTACCCAGTTCACTGACTAATCTATTCAACTACAGCACCTTCACCGATGACTGAACAAGTTCCATTCGTGGGAACCGAGACTTTCATAAACTCAAATGAAATAAATCAGCTTCTTAGCAAATTGCTAAAATTCGGTAATTATCTCCAGATGAATGAGCAAAGATTTCTCCTCCAATCAAAATTCACAAAACAAACCTTTCTTCCTCTCACGAGACGTCGAGGACCCAGCAACAACATCCTCAGAGCCATAGCCATCCACCCCTCCTCCGTGTCCCTGATCCGGGGTGTCGCCGCCGCCATCCGACCCCGGCGTGGTGGATCCAGCAGCCGCCTGCACCATCCCCAACCCCATCAACCCCGACGACGATCCCGATCCATTGTAGTGGCTCAGATTCCCCATGCTTGCGCACTTTCGAATCCCTCCATCGGTGAGCCTGACGCCGAAGAGCTTCACCCCGCGGTTCGGACATGTTCGGGAGTTGTGCCCGTTGTGGCTGCAATGCGAGCACCGCCGCGTCATAGCGAGAGGAGGATTGAGGGTGAGGGTTTGGGTGTGGGGGAGTGGTTGCGGTTGCAGATAAGGAGAGGGATTGGGTGCGACGCGTGAAAATGAGGGGGCCCACCGTGGAGGAGATAAGGGACAAGTTTCCGATGGATGAGGGAGCGATAGACGACAAAATGGGAATGCCCAACAACAAGCCTTCGTTTTACACACGCCTTGTGCTCTCCGTGTCCGGCTCTCGTTTCATCTTTTTATCTACTGCTACTATCAATATCAACCGAATCTCTGTTGATAACGCCGGATAATTAAAGGTTTTGGTTTTGAGAATTAAATGGATTAAGACGCAATAACAACGTGTAAACGGTTTGATTAGTGGTACCGTACCGTTTTGGAATTTGTGTTACAAGTGTGTATGGTAAGTTGATAGTATGAGATTCGAACATCGTGCGAGAAATCCTTTCGTCTTCGCATTATCTCCCCCTCATCATCAGTATGCAACCATCCATTTATTGGAGGCTATTATCACACATGGATTTGTAATTTAAAAATTTTTTATCTGAGGAAAATTAAAATATACTTGGTGTATTTTGTTGGAAGGAGGAAATGGCTAGTGATTATATCTAGACAAATCAACCAATGCTTTTAGATGGCTGAATGAATTGCATCGATATTGTGAATACGCCACAGATTCTATCATTAATATCAAAATCATCTTATCTAATCAATCAACCTTTTCTATGTTAACATGATTTAATTTGGATATTGGCATATTGCTATTAACACATTGTGTACTGATATTGAGTCAGCACATTAAATTTTTAAACGAAGATATTGCATAAAATACTGGTGATTGCAAAGTATAAACTTAGAAGTACGACATGACCCACAATTAAGAGCCATCCTTGATAAACTTCGAAGATCTTTATCTTGGGAACTAAACATGTTATCATTAATTAATTTAATTAGTAGGTGAGCAAATGACTTGCTATATGAACAAGGATTAGTCCTAATTATTCATCTGTCGCTAAAGTTGACTATTCAATTGGCGTATTACAAAGCTCTCCCCTAAATTGGTACTATGGGAGGAGAGGAGCAAGAACTAAGCATTATTAGCACTAGGATTAGTCCCGCAAAATTACATTTGCATTTGGATTCAGGTCTTGATTAGCATCATAGTCGTCAAGAGCCAAAATACTCAATTTCCAACTGAGTGGATTAGCCACATAATTTTTCATAATAGACAATTACATTTCACTCTCCATTCCTTAAATCCAAACGGATCTTCTTGTATCTTAGTTGCATTCAGAAATCATCCACATGAACGGCACAACAAAAACCAAAAAATTTAGGGGGTCACTCCCACCTCACGTGATAAACGTTTCAACCATCTCCTTTAATATAGGAAGAGATCAGGAAATCAAAATCCGTTGAATGTCGAAGTACTTCGTGCTAGTGAGTCCGTCAACAAAAACTGATTTACAAAATGATCGAATAATATTTTTTTTAAATTTATCGTAAAATATCAAAGATAATTCAACTTATCTATTATATTTTTGGACCAACAAAATTTTTAAAATATACCATTCAATATCAAAAAATAACACATAAAAAATACATAATAAATAATATAATTTTTATATTATATTTTAACCTTTTTAAGACGGTAATCAATTACACTATGGCGGTTGAAAAGAATAGAATTATCCAATTGGTAACTCAGGGAAAAATCTTGGAAATATTTGTGTGCGGAGAGGAGCTGAGCTGAGCATGTGGTGGGAACAGAGACGTGGAAGGTGTTTAGTTGGGACTTGGGGGCATATTCTTTCGGTGTAAATGGCACATACTACCTTATCTTTTCTCATCCATTTGTACCACACAACACGACAAAAACCCCTTTTTTGTTCTATACCTATTAAACCTCAATGTTAAAGTGAATGCAGTTATTTTTATAATATCACATCAAAAACAGTATTTGCTAGTATTAATTATAATATGATCATTTTAATATTTAATTTTATTTTAGATCTTAAAGGTTTTAATTATTAATAAATTTTCTCATTATCATGATATTATCGATTTACTGATTATGATTTAAAAATTTATATAATAATTTCTGAATTTTTTCATTAAATTTTTAACACATTGTGTGCTTTTCATTCTTATATTCAACTACTTTTTCACTTTAATTTTTTTATCCATGCCTTTTACTAATTTTCCAACTATAAATTTATCTAATTCATGATTAATATATTTAATTTGTCCGTAATTGGTAATTATATGAAAGGAAAATTCTCGATAGGTATCCCATAATCAATTAAGCAATCATTTCTCTAAATATACTTATTTCATCCAAAATTCAATTTTCTAAAATCAATTATTTTTAAATCCAACGATGATGATAAAAATGAACCGACGACCGACCGACGAGGGCAAAACGACGAACCAACAACAACAAAGAATTAATGCTGAGGACGACGACGTTGTCGAACTGACGACGAACTCCCAACAACGATTACTGGATGACGAAAAAACGACGACGACAACGACGACAAATACGAACTAATGATAATAACGATGAGGATAAACTGCCAATAACAACGATAAACTAAAAACGAGAACCACGACGACGACGATTTAACGACGACGACGGCGATGAACCGACGATATGATACTGGCTTTGAATGATGATAAACAATGAGCATTTTTGTTTTGAGAATCATTTTCAAAATGGTTTAAACATACATCATGTGTTACAAATCAACAAAAGTGCAACATCATGCATATTAAAATTACTTGACAAAGAAATCAAATTATATCATATAAAAAGAGAAGTGATATTTTTTTTTGATAAAAAAATGGAAAGGGATACATTGCAAATTAGGGAAAATGCAGTTTGATTTTCAAAAGAAAAACAGTTGGTGGGATACTTTCGTGGAAAAAATAAATGGATGGTATCTATCGATAATATTTTTTATCTTATGGTATTTTCGGATAATTTTTTCTTGTATGAATACGAGAAAAATAAAAAATAATCATCTTTGATGACGTGATAAGAATATATGCGCTTATAATTGATGTCAAATACAGAATCAATTATAGCTCATTTTTATTTGGCATCAGTTTTAATACATAATTGAAGCTTTATTTTTTGGATTTGATGCTAAATTATAAAAATAACGCCACTCTTTAACCTAAGATTGAACTTGCTCTTATCCGCTCTTATCCAAAAATGGGCAAGGTTATGAGAACAATGGATTAGACAAAGTGAGAGGCTAACCACAGTGGTCAACAACAACAATAACAACACTATTGACATATAGTAATAATGGCATGCAAAAAAAAAAAAAAAAAAAAAACAAAAAAGATAGAGTATATGGATAAGAAAAATAGTGTTGATATTGAAAAACTGTGTTCGGATATTTGTAAAAACTATAAAAATGATGAATAATCAATAATAAATCTATAAATATAGAATATTATTGAAATATATTAGTATATTTTTTTTAGATAAACGGGGTGAAATAAGGTATAATGAATAATAGTACTTAAAAAGCTAAAAGAAAATTTTAAAAATCTGATGTGAATCTAAAACAGTAGGAGAGTGCTTAAAAATCATTCAATATTCAATTCTACCTTGATTTTTCCGTAGGACAAAAAGGGAGGACAGTTTATTATATTATCTCCAGAAGATCTTATATTTTCCTAATTTAAATTTCCTATAAAAGATATAATATTTTTGTATTTAGAATTTTTTTCATAAAACTATTCAAAATATCTTTGTTTTTTACTTTATATTAGATCAACTCATCCACTATTTTTTCGACTCACTCTCTTTATCTCCCAAAACCAAAAAAAACAAATAAGTTATTTCTTTTAAAATTCAATGCGTATATAAATTTTCATTCGAAATCAAAATATTATATTTTTCTTGAAACGGAGAGAATAATACTTGCTTGCTATTTTGGACCGCCCCTGTTAACAAAAATCCACGAACTACTTTGGAGCTCGTATCAATGGCATTCATTGTCAACAAAATAGCCAAAATTTATATACATTAATTTGTTATCCATGCGCTGCGTGGATGATTGTATGATTTTTTGAATACATGGTCGTATAAACTACATTATGATGCTTAAGATATGGTTTCTAGAACTACTTTATTTCCAACAATTAAGATGGAGATAAATATTTTTCAGATAATATCAAGATTATGATTTTTTTTTCTTCTAAAGATACCATCTCAAATACTTCTATTATCATCATAACAGAATTAGATCTCAATGGTTTGTTGTGCTCCAGATATAAAGTTCAGACTTTTCGCTACGTAACAGATGACATTCACCAAATAGATAAACAAGAAAAGAATGAGTTACGCAAACTATCCTTATTTTATTCACACTCTTGTGTTAACCTTCAAGTCTAAGTGTAAGCAATAAGAAAGCCATTTTGTATCCTCCAAACTTCTTTGGGATTCAAGGACTAAAATTAAACCAATGTAATGTAATACGTGTTGTCAGTTTCTAAAATTTCATCCTAAATTAATAATATAAAGAACCACGTCTATGGTTTTGACTTCAGCATAATAAGAGAAAGAATCACAAACTTGACAACAACATTGCTTCCGCTAACAACAAAGAGGTAACATGGCTTTCTAGGAGTAGTATAGGTTCTAGTGAGTCTCTTGTTGCAGTTATAGACTCAGAGTTAGAGAACACAATTATCATCGAAAGATCCCAACAAGAAACCCAAACGGGTTGGACTACATAAGCTGATCCAGCTAACAACCAAATAAGCATGAAAATTTTCTATTTGAAAAGACCTCATGATGAAAAAGCACTATAACATGGAAGTAATGAAAACATCAAATTATAATCACATATTTTTAAAGTTTTAACAAAGAATTCGATTACATTGTTTAAACTAACAGAATGTACAAAGTACAATATGCACATCAATGATCAAGAATAAGATGCAAAATCGTCTAATAAACGATCAAAAATAAATGCAAAGGATTACTAATATAGATTGCGAACTAAAAGCATAACTTATATCATTATACGCTTCAAGATAAGAACCTATTCAAGTTCACGAATATAAGGTACAAGGAAAACCTCTTATCGAAAGTACTGGTAAAAACTTCATTAAGAATATCCTTATAAGTGAAGACAAAAAAAGAAAATGAAAATTTCGGAATTCCTTAGCGTTTTGGCATCTAAAGCAGATCGAACATTAGATGGCATGATAATCTCTTCGAGATTCAAAAAGTCTTATATTAAATATTGTTCTGAAGTATGAAAAATTACAAGCTACAATTCTAATACTCTGAAACTGCAATCACCTCACACGAAGATAACCACATCGCTATGTTTGTCAACTAAATCATTTTGAAATATTCAATGAATCTATCAATACAAGAAATATTCAAGACCATTGATATTTCAATAGCCAAAATTTGAGACCACTTACGAAAACATGAAACAACATACAAGAAATTATAAAAGGATTTTAACATTTCATTATAACCAAACATGAATGCAGCATGATTTTGGAAACAGTTTGATGATCAGAATTCCAAATCGAAAGTTGATTTCCCAATGGTAAAGATCTGACGGTTTTTGTCTATGATCATGTTCTAATGACCAATCAAATCCTGCAATCAACAATCATCCTAACCTCATCAATAATACCAAAACAACACAATAAGAGAACAATCAAAACACAACAAAACAAATTCTTTACAAGATTACACCTTTCCTTAACAATTGAAGCATACAGAGAATACACAAAAGGAAGAGAAATACAAATGATTTACTAGTTGATCAAGTCAGGAGATGAAAAGACAACGTTATCAATTATAATCTTTGAACATGAAATATTAGAAAGAGGACCAGAAGGAGAAAAAAAAGTAAAAGAAAATTTAATCCAATTCAATTTTCCACCCAAAAAATCTCCGAAAAAGAAAACAAAAAAAGTTATCATGGATTCGAACATGAACAAAGGATTTGATCAGTCACACAATTGCATATACATATAAAGGCTATGAAATCAAACCCCAAAACATAAAAAGAAAAAGCAAAAAAAAAAAAACAAGAAGAATTGAGGGGAAGTTGAAGGAGAGAGAGAGTGATTTAAGTGTGGGAAATGACTGCAGATTCGTTGGGAAGAAAAGGGGAGAGAGGGAGAGATGATTTTTATATAAGGATTGTAGCGTTTATGTTTTATTATGATTGTAACGTTTACATGATTTATGAGTAATTATTTAAAAAAATATTGAATGTTCTGTGTTAATGATTGCAATAAATATCCAAATTAAATTAAATACTTTGAATACCTAAAACAACCTTATAAAAAAAAGTACAAAAATAACCTTAATGACATTCCACGGAAATTGCATACCGTGAAATGTATGTAAATTTTTTTGATTTAGTATATATATTGATGTATGTATATTGTAGATAAAAAGCACACATTGATGATAGAACCTGCACTAGTTATGTACTAAAACATGCTGCATATCGGAGAAATAGACTATAAATAATTGAAGGTGTATAATACAAGGAGGTTTACATGGTGTAATGCTATGTTGAAAAGGATAAAACTTACTACAGTATAAAGAAAGCGAACATAATGTTAGTAGGTTAGTATAGAAATAAGAAATCAAATCTGAAAACAAAAAGCAGAATGTAAACCACGACAAATTGATGAAGTCGAGGCAATGATAAATCCTTTGTTCTCAAAACATTTATCATTCCGCACTGATGTTTATGGATTATAGGAGTCTTCGAAAATACAATGTCTTTGTCTCTTCGACGCAACATTATGACCAGAGAAACGGCGTATCGATTCTGTGCTTTAAACTCTCTCAACTCGACAATGCAATGATACTAGACTGGTGTTTGTTTAATGCGTTCAGGGTATGCAGAGGAAGAGGAAAGGAAAGATTAGAGAAAAGGAAATTCGGGGGGAAGCAGTTTCACACGTCTGCTTATATAGGTAAATTCGGGGGGAAGAGGGACAACGACACGTGTCACGCTGTGGTAGGACTACAAGTCCAACAATCACTGACTGAGCAAAACCATCAACAGCCAGAACGGTCCAAGAAATGGAATAAAACTTTAAATAAAAGATATAATATTTTAATGAGTACATGCGTGCGTGTGTTTGTGCGCTTCACCTAAGCTCTCCATTCACAAAAAATTATGCATCCCTTGGGAATCAATTCTATTTCTAACCAAACTATATATAAGAAATATCATTTCATATCAAAATTTCATTGTGGTTTACACAATACACCACACGAATTTCCTTTTCAGTTGAGTGATTTTTGGACATTGATTTCTTATTATCCAAAATCGATTTTGAAAAAATTAATATACTACGAATATCTGATTGGTATATAGTTCTCAATGAGTCCAATATCGTCTCGATCTGATGATCGAAAAATGCTCAAAATTATGATCAAAAGGATCGATTTTCAACAATGCGCCACATGAATGAAATTAATGTATGCACACACCGAGAGAATTCAAATGATAGGATACGACATCTTCCTTAGTGTAACATTATGTATAATGAAATTAAATCTTCCTTAGTGTAACAAACCAATCGGGTTTACTCGGTTAGTCAATGAATGCGATGTTTTAAATTGTCCAATCTTTAATATAAACCAAGACAATTTGTACTCACACGAAATCTTTCCTGACACCTTTCAGTACTCATTGTTGTGTTCATTTCGTCCTTGGACCGATCTTGGGTTCATATCCTGCACACACACACACACACATATATATATATATATATATATATATATATATGAGTATTTTACACACTTATCAACGAGAAAACCAGCAAGCCAATTTCCGTAAGTATCCTGCGTGACTCCATCAGGAGAGGTCAATCTGCTAGTCTTTTTAAATGCACCATCAGTATTAAGCGTAATCCGTCCTTCATCGAGCGGCTCCGAACTGACTTGATTACCGTCATCATATCAAGAGTCATATTTCCAATTCCTTGCCTCTTCGCTGTATTTACTTCTTGGGAGTACGAAATGATGAACTCTGTTTAATTTTTCGGCACGAGCTGCAAAGAATTAAAAAGCGTCAAGTTCCTCCATTTCTAGATCCACCAAAGTATTTACTTGTCTTAACTATCTTACATTCGTGAATCAGTCTTATAACGAACTTGCTTAATTATTCCGCGACCAAAGTCAAAACTTATCAATCGCATGCGGATTGATCAAGGGGGCATTATTCTTTTCCCAAGTATCTAAAGAGCAAATGCGATCTCTTTTGCTTGCTTTGTGATGCTTTGTTTTAATTCTTCTTACATGTGAGGGATAATACTTTTCTTTGTGGTATGACATAGGCTTATGAAGCTTTTGTGTTAAGCAAAGAATCCAAGAATGGGCATCATCATCTTCTTCACCTTTAACCGGCCCAATTGATACTTTTTCTTTGTCATCCTGTGTTTTTATATGGCGTCTTTGGCCTTTTGACGCATACTCATAAACTTCAAGGATTAGAATTAGACCTGCAAGATCATACCATTAAGTAATATATTTATGAGAGAAAACAGTCAATAACCTGCTCAACTCGGAGATTGTTATTTTCTTCGAGACTGTTATTTTCATCAATAAAATTATTGTTCGAATGATATATATAAGAGGAACAGAGAAGTAGATATATATTACGAGAAACAAGGCGCAGCACAGATCAATTTTGAAAAGTTTTTCGTAGTATAAAATATGAAGGTTACAGAAACAAGGCGATGCTCGGACCCAAAAAGAACATAATTTTGAATTTCAGAGCAGAACATGGCAATGTGGCCTCTATCAGGAAGACCTTCTGTTAGGAGGAATACATTTCTAATGCATCAATGGATTACAAACAAACTAATCTGTGTACTGTCTATTCGCGGCGACAATGAACTCTTTAGTGATCAAAGTCATCATCACATCTCGAATGGAAGAGAAACCAAAGCTCATATCATAACTCTCGAATCCTTGTTAAAGCTACAACATGTAACATGTAAGCGTATCAAATTAAGACGTGGATGTTCAAACATTTAACTCTAGGAATCTCTAGCAACTCGGAGTGTGGATCTCTTGATAGAATCGATCCTCTGCAGTCTGATCTGCTCCCTAAATTTTGCGATAAACTCATCCGCCTTCTTATCAACATCTGGACTCTCATCTGCGACTCCATTGGACAAATCTTCACCTGTACGTGCAGCTTCATTTTTCCGCTCTGATTTTCTTCCATGCTGATTACCATCAATTTCTGATTGGACATCATCGACATTATCATAATCGGCCTTTCTTGAGACCTCATCGATTGTCTCCTTTGGATAATCCGACAAAGATGATGTCCTCGGTGCACTTCTATCCCTTTTACTCATGGTTTCGCTCGATCTCATTCCAATCTTTTCACTAGGAATTTCTCCATTTCCATGAGCAGACTTGGTCACAAGCAAATGGCGAGTCTCACTATAGTCCTTTGGTTCACTCCTAACACTTCTGCCAGTGTTGTTATCACCATTATCCAAAACAGATTTTGACGTGAACAATGGGGATTTGTGAAACGCTCGGTACTGAGGCAGTGGTGGTGGAGGTGGAGGAGAAGGGATGTAGTATCTGATCCTTTCCTCTTCATCTTCTATGCTTTCACCTAGGGAACGAGAAACCAAATTCCGAGAAGTCTGAGAACCAAAGGATCTTCGCGGTTCAAGTTTCTCATTGTCTTTCTTGAGTTCCATCCTCATTGATCGCGATCTCCACGGAATTGGCGATGGCAGCACAATGCTATCTTCAGTTCCTTTCATCCTTTCTTCACCATCCAAGACCCCAAATTCCCCGTTTAAATTTCTAGTCTTCAATTCGCTTGAACGTCCCAGGGAACTCCCATTCGAGCTAGACCTACTAATCGAAGATCCAGAACCTCTAACATCCCCATCAACGTCATAACTGAACTCATCAGCATCGCCAACATGCGACTTGAAGCTCCCATTTCTACCATTTCTTGGAACTTCACTGAACACCGAGCTCGAAATAGACCCATCATCATGGATTCCACCAATACCATTGACATAACAATCAAAACCATCACCATCAACACCACGAGATCTCGAGGTGATATACTGACTCTTCTCATCAAAATTTCGATTCAGGCTCGAATTATGTCTATCAGGAGACCTCGAAACCCTCGAACCCTCCCCATAATCCAATCCACCACCATCTCTACCATCACCGCGCGACTTCAGTCTCCTAACAGGCAACGAAAGCGGCATTTCAACCACAACAGGATCATTCCTCTTATACTGAGACTGCGAACTCCACCTCTCAATCTCCCCATCATCACCATCAAACCCCTTCCCACTAATCCCCACATCACCATCGTCTCCATCGAAAACCGACGAAACAGACAACAACCTACTCGCATACCCATCATGAGCAGAACCGCCCTCCAACTTCCCCTCCGTCGCCTCGCCCCAATGCTCCTCGTTATTCCTGCGACTAAACAACCCGTAAGAGACCGCCACACCGACGAACACAAGCTGGATTATCTCCCAGCTTCGATTGATCAGTGAGTCCTCATCCGGTGCTCGTAGCGGGACTAAAAGCAAGAAAAGGGTTCCGATGAGGACCTTGAAGAGGAAATGGGTGTAGAATCTACGTGGGTTGAGTTTCTTCGGTTGTTTTGGGGGGTGTAGTCTGGTGATTGTTGAGTTTTGTCCCTCATCCGCCATTGATGGATGAATGTGAGAGGGTTTTGATTAGTGGTGAAATGTGAGAGGTTATTATGATGAAGATGATGAAAGGCTTAGCGGTTAAGGAAAGTGGGAGAGAGGGTTTGGTTTTCTTGTTGCTTTTGTGTTTTGCTTTTCGTGTTTTGATTTTGATTGTTGTTGCGTTGGTTGTGCTTTTGTATAAGATGATGAGTGGAATTGCATAGAACTACGCTGCACGCAGAATCTCCGCTGCGGACAAGAATACAATTAGAATCTTTGTTGTCCAAACTTCTGATTAATGACCTAATAGTATCTGTTCCTCGACTAAATTGTTGGTTCCTCCGTTGTATATTAAGCACAAGTGAGAAGGGCACGACGAATGTACATAATAACACATTTAAGTTTAAATATATCTATTAGAAAACAACCGTTATGATTAAAACATAAAAGAAAATTTGTATCTTTAAATAAGAGACAATTAATTAAGAAGCTCACAAACATCAAGTCTCCCCAAATTTAAAAACATATACTTCATTATTTTTTAATCTTGATCGTTAATTTTTATTAAGCAGACTTAAATTTAGATGTGTCATGACATAAACTCTTCTTCTTTTTTTTTTTTTTTCAGTTGAGACTAACCAATTAGTTATGTTTCTTTATCATATAAAAAAGATCAAATGCAATATGAATATATTCAACCATATACACAATAGTGACCATAGGGAGGTTCGACAAAGTTAGGTGAGCTCTTACTATAAAAAGGTGTCTGGGTTCATGAATGTGTTTCAGGTTGTTTATCTTTTGCCATGAATTATTTGCTTATTCTCATTTGTGATAGATTGAATGTGTTGTATGCAACAAATGTTGTAATACAACATGATTAGACTGCTTTCCTAGATTACGTTGTTAGAAGTGGCAATGTCTATCCAGATATTATAGAGAATGATGGATGAACCCCTTAACACTGGTGAGTTAAAGGTGACTATGCCCTTTTCCAATCACTTATTCACTAATAGCACGCATCTCCCTTTTTTCCCTTGAGTGCACAGTGCGTTTTTTGGGACAAAATAGGTAATCATGCAACTCATGTCTTAGATGTGCGTATGTCTGTCAGATTGCGACAACCATGATAACTACAATTCTAACAAAAAAAAAAAAAAAACAGCTTGATTGTGGTATGTTTTCCAAAGAGGGCTGTGCCTTAACCTGACCATCTTTGTTATTGGAACTTCGTATTTGGTTAGCATTATTGTGATCTTTAGTGAAACTTATTTTATGTATATATTGTTTGGTTACATCTTGGATACAAAATGGGATACTGCCTTGAAAAGATTTAGATATGGAACGTATGTCTTTGATCGAATTATCTTGCAGGGGAAGGTTGGCCACTGTAAATAAAAGTGCAAACGTTCGCACTATGGTGTTCCTCGGACAATGTGATAACAGATGTAATGTAGATGCCTTCGGATGAAACCATAATCTTAGATGACGTGGGTTCAAATTAGCAAAGGTTGATTTTGAAATATCTTCTTTAAATATCATGGACTCACCTTTGATGTTTTCATATACTTAAAAGAATGCCAAAAATCTCGTCTATCTCTTGGTCTTTTCTTCGACAACCATGTTCAATCATTCATTTTTTGTTTCTTGATGATGAAGAAGGCAGAAACGATGAATAAGGAGAAGAAAATGAAACAACACTCAACATGAAGATGGAAGATGTAGCAAGAGGTAGGAAGGGAAAAAGAAGACATAGGGCTTCTTGTAGGGTTTTTGTGTGTGTGTGTATGGGCTGCGTATGTTGCAGGTTTGTCTGCTGTATGGATTGGACATTATATCATTCATTTATAAGTATGGCTTTTGGGGATGTGCTTTTAAATGGGCTCAGCGCGTGTTTTGCTGTTTTGTCTGATTCAGGTTTATTTCTTGTATGGACTGTGTTTGCGCGGGTGTGTTGCAGTTTTGTGTGTGTTGCAGTTTTGTTTAGTGTGCGTGTGATGCAGGTTTTTTAATGGGTTTACAATCATTGAGTATCAACCCATTAAAGCCCAAATAATCATTGACTATCGACCCATTGAAGCCTAAATATCTTTTATAAAGAAAAAAATGATGTTTTACAAGGGAATTGATCTTTTACGAGGGAATTGTCTGTCATAAATAAGAGATTTTCTTGTAGAGAATAATTTTAAAGTATCTATGTATGTTAATTGGGGCCAAAAGAGTAGTATTTTTATGTAAATTTGTCATGTGATGTAAATCATAAACTGAAGCTATGACTAGAATCTCGTGTCAAAACATAACTAAGAGCTTATTATAATCAATTTCAAGTTGACTTAAGCTAAACAAAGAATCACTAGCTACTTTCACATGAGTTCTCAGGAATTCAATTTTCTTCCAAATAAAGCGTTTTTTTTTTTGTTTTGTAAATTACGCAAAATAATTGCATCGAATCTAGATATTTTTTTTATATTTCATCTATTTTTGAGACTATTAAAAAAATTTATCTAATTAAATATTAAATACATCTAATTATCTTGTTTAGATGAAAGAAAATTAGGTGAAAGAAAATACATCTATTAAAATATTTTGATATCGAATAAAAACATATTCTTCAAACAAATTAAAATATGTTAATAAATATGAAAAGAAGGATACTCCATTAATGATCACCACGTGAGTACGTGATCGTAGCCATCAAAATCAAGTAGAAAAATAAAATCACTATCACCCAACAAACGTTCACTTCACCTCCATGCCGCGCTATTCTCAGAACCACCCGACCCGAAGCCGAACCGCTTGCTTTCTCCTCTTTCCCCTCGATTTCTTCCCCCGAATTCCTTCAGCAAGCACTTGATCTGGACATCCCATCTAATTCAAGTTCCTGCTTCACTTCAAACCCCCAAAAAATCTCAGTTTTTTTTATCATGGGAAAAGGTTAAATTTAGGGGAACAATTGGGTTTCTTGTGGGTCGGTTTGGTGATTCGTGTTTCCTTTTGATCAAGTGGGTGATTGGATTAAAGCAATTGGGTTTCTTGTGTAGGCAATTTGGGTTTCTTTTGTGGATCAATTGGGTTTTTTTGTATTGGAGCAATTGGGGTTGTGTTTGAAATTTAGGGTTTGGGATTGGTGCAGTTTGGATCATTAGAGGATTAGAAGGTATTTTTCGATTATCGGTTCAATTCGATTTGTTAGAGAATTGATATGCATATTGAGGAATTGGGAGGAGGAGGGGATTCGATTAAGGGAGGGGGAAAGGGGTGTGGTGATGATGTTGTTGATGGGGAAATTACTGTTGCTGTTTGGGATGGGAAGAAGGTTTTGGTTGGCGCCGGTGCTCGAGTGCTGTTCTACCCTACTCTCCTATATAATGTCCTCAGGAATAAGTTCCAGGCCGAGTTTCGTTGGTGGGATCGCGTTGATCCGGTATATGTCTTGTCCCTGATCGCTTATGCTTTCTGTAAATATTGGTTTGTATGATGGTGTTTGATCACTTTCATCAATACGGAAAATTTGCATTTTAAGTTGTGGAAGGATAAATTGGGAGCAGGCTCTTGGTGAAAGTTGATACTAATTGATAGAATGGTTCGTAGTATTTCATGTATCTGTGTGGTATAACATGAATTGTATAGTGGTTAAGGTTGATAATTGATTATTTGAATGTGGTTGAGTATTTTCTGATATGATGAAACAGGAAGTAGTTTATAAAAAATTATGCCAGGATTCGGTGTGTATATAAACCCTGGTTCATTCTCTTTCGATAATAAGTTGATTTTGATATTTCCTCTCAACACAGGAATTCGTTGATCATGGTGTTTTATGGATTGAGTCTCAGCTTGTGTGCTTAAGTTTCAGTTTCAGATTCATTTGATGCACCAGCGTCACTGTTCTTAATAAAGATAGTAACTAGTAACTTGTTAGTATTGTCTAAACCGGTTCATAATGATAAGTAGGTAAACTCTTTCAGAAATAAGCAATCCTTTCGATCGACCTTGAAAACAGTCAATTATAGTTTCCTGGATCAAGCTAGCAGTTGAAATGTTTATACAACTATAGTCTGAGTCATCTTAGTGCAAATCCTGTTCGCTCGCGTGTCTTTTCTCTTCTTATATGTCCTGTATGTGCAGTTTGTGCTGTTAGGTGCCGTACCTTTCCCTTCTGACGTTCCACGCTTGAAGGAGCTTGGTGTCTCTGGTGTGGTAACTCTAAATGAAACTTATGAGACTTTGGTTCGCACATCTATGTATTTTGTAAGTCATTCTCCTTTTCCCTATTTTATTTTGAATTGCTATGTGTAGTTGTATTCCCACGCATAACTTGTATCGTATGGTCCAAACCAAAAATCCATAAATCGATGAATGAACAATAAAAGCAAAAATCCCATGTGCAAATTCTTTCTTGTGTACTGTTTTCAAGTTTTGGACTAAATTTTTGCATCATGTTTTTGGTTTTTTAGGATCATGGCATTGGTCACTTGGTGATTCCTACGAGGGATTATCTTTTCGCCCCATCATGTAGTGATATCTGCCTTGCTGTGGACTTTATTCATAGTAAGTTCAGCTTTTCCCTGCTAGGATTGATTACCCGATGAGATTTTGCAGGTATTTTCATTGCCTTTCTCTTGAAAGGCGAAGCAAATGTCCTTCTGTTAAAATTGTTGTTAGGCTAATCTTCTGTTCTGTTTTGTTACATGAAGAAAACGCATCTTGTGGGCGCACAACCTATGTACATTGTAAAGCTGGCCGGGGACGGAGCACCACAGTCGTACTATGCTATCTGGTCTGTGCTACGTCTCAATAATGATCTAGTAACTCCTGTTCTGTATGTTGTCTTTTGACATGGCTTTTTCCTTTTCTGTTTCGTGATATGTAGGTGCAACACAAAGGAATGACTCCCGATGTTGCATACAGTTACGTGAAGTCAATTAGGCCTAGGGTTTTGCTTGCTTCATCCCAGTGGCAGGTAACTGTTCCTGATTTTTATGCTTACATTGCATCATTCGACCACCATGACGAGCTATTTCCCTCTTCAGACCTTTTATTTTATAGGCATATACCTAACAGCTATGCTCAGATGCAAAGGTAGCAAACCCTTTTGTATATATGGGAATCCATTCATGTTTCGACTAATGAAGTCCAGCAAGTAGCCAACAGGTGGGCTTTGTCAAGGCCGACATATCCATTAAAATCTAAACTTGGACCATTTAGGGGCTGGTTGGTATTGTTGTTCAAAACTGTAAAATTCAAAGTCAATTATTGAAATAGAAAATCAATAACGAAAATCAAACTGAGTTTACAAAATAAAATGATTTTTTGTGGAGCGAGTCTCGAATATTGTATTCGGATGTACCAAGAAACAAAAAATGAAAATAATTTGTTCTGGTTATCTGATTTTTGTTTTCGTTTCATCCGTTTAAGAAATAGAAATAAAAACTAAACAGTTTTGTTTCATTAGCCAGTGAAACTATAATAGAAAGGACTTAGGGAATATGATGATAGCATTATGTGTTGTTAGGGATGAATAGATGATGGAGGTTAAATGATTAGGGAATTTCAAAAACAAAAAGAGTTTTAAAAAAAATCTCCACCGTTGGATGTGTCCTAGCAACACACCGCCTGTATGTTGCTAACAACAAATTCTGTTTTTTCTAATAGAAAACAGGGAATTAGAGTGATACCAAACATGCCCTAATATAACAGCTTATTTATCTGTACCTTGCTATCTACCAAAAGGTCCAGAACTATAGCTGCGGTAAAAGTTGCGTAGCTTATTCCAACCTGTTGGACTGATGCATGTTGAATCCGTGTGTATCATGACCAATAACCCGTGGCATTGGAGTTGCTCTTAACGGCTGATTTAGTGGATGCAGCCAATGCACCGTCAATCAATCCAACTCCTGAGCAGATGTTTCTGAGTTCATTAATCGTTTCGGGTTTTTCTCATCAACTGCAGGCTGTTGTGAATTACTACCACCTAAAGGTGAAGAGCAGTGAATTGGGCCCTGGGAAATTCCTCACAGTTACATCTTGGAGTTCTCCTACTGTTGAAAATATCCTGGCATTTGATGACCGCTCTGCGGTGGTGGTGACACGTTCTGATCTCCAGGGCTATGACCCAAGCCACGACACAATTACAGTAGAAGCACGCATATGGTCAGATCTGGGTGTGATTTACAAAGTTCGCCTAGTTGGTAAGGTGGCTCTGCGTACGCTCTCGTGGCTGTTGCCAAGGTGCCACGTTCAACACAGGAAGCATGAATGCATCGTCACGGCGGACCAGATTACTGCTGTTGCAGTATATTGAGTCGTTAAACTTAAGGCTCGGTTTGAAAATATCCGATTATGGTCATGATCACGTACATATGGCAAATAAGGTTTTGCTTGGGACTGGATATATGTTCTACCCCCTTCAGTTAGTACTTGTAAATAGAGTCATACTGTCAAATGGAGGAAATGTTTATAAAGTCTTCGGATCGATGATGAGGCAATCATATTATACTGTAGTTTATTTTCAAGTATATAGCTATTTCGATTGCAGGCTCCTACTTACCTATCTGTTTGATAAATGTTTACCTTTGAAAGGTCATAGTTCTATGCACGGTCGCAAAAACGTGGTCGGTAGTCTTGTACCGGTTGATTTAGTTACTGGGAGCCGGGAACCGGTGGCTTAACCACTTAAACAACCTATCTGTATCAAACCATGTATGACCTGGTGTAACACGCAGAATACGGAAAAAATACCCGGGAATGCCATTATGCCAGAAGAAAATTTAAGAATATTGTTTCCGTTCCAAAATCAATGTAATGTGTGATTATTTTTTTTAATTGTTCCACGTATATTTTAAGATCCATTTTTCGTTTTTTAGCACAACAATATTACATTTCAGAATTTAATTACATAACATAAAATATCATTGGAGATTTTTCGGAAAGTGATGTTCGTCCTCTGCATGGTTTGTACGCATAGTCAAAGTGTATTTATATTAGGACGAGGTGAGTAGTTAAAGTTTCTATTCATATAACGTTTTGTAAAGCAGTATTTTATTCAAATATAATGGGTCGAATATGGAAAAGTAGGATAATGCACTCAGTATAATATTTCAACAATAATGGCTTTATTGGCAACGTTGCAACAGAGACGATAGTTTAGTCTACATAATAACGTACAGGTGGAATAAGACAAAATAGGATAATAGACGGGGAATAATGTTTCAACGATAGTATTTCGATATAATTTAATGATATGATAAAAAATAATATTTCAACGGATCGAATGCAATAGTGGTATTGGTATGTTGCAAAATGGTAGTGCTAATTGGAACCTTCGTCATTCCTCTCTTATTCTTCCCTTGCCAAGATAAAGACAGTCAGATTAACATAGAGTACAAATTCCAATTAATGTGGTTGATTCAGTGCATTTGTGCCAAGTATTTCACCTGATAGTCCAAATAGACGATGTACCCTTTATTGCATGTGATTTATAGACACGAGAAAGATCAACTGAACACTTTTTGGTAAGAATCGGAATTTGATTTAGTATATTCCCAAGAATAAAGCGGCACTGTTATAGAGCACTCAAACTTCGTTGGCTTAAGTTTAACTTGTAGTGAAACGCTATTAATTCGTTAATTTGAAACTCTCTTTTTTTTTCTTTTTTCTTTTTTTTGGAAGAGTCGTTAATTGGAAACTTAGACAGATATTCTACGGTAAAATGAGTTAGTATCCTCTCATTAATAAAAGGTCACCAAAATGATTAAATAATAAATTTATCGAAATAAAGTTTGATTTATATGATAATTAAGTTGATATGTTGATTTTTCACAAATTCTTTGGATGTGATAATTCTAATGCAAACAGTACACTTAGTACTTTGCCTTTATTAAACTAGAAATAGTGATCGATATATGTCATGGTGACTACTGTGAGATGGCACGTTTTGAAGCATCCTGTCGTGAAACATGTCAATATGGCATAGCATGTTGCTAATCACCCCTCTAACTCACCCCCGTACAAATTAAGGACAATAATAAAGGAGGTGAGATATGAGGGTGATTGACACCGTATATGAATACCAAATTTCATTAATCATACAGGACACATCACATCTTCACTTATATATAGTGGTTGTACTTTGAAACTTCAGAGTTTGAAAAGTCTTTGGAGGGATAGAGTCATGGATATGGTTCGGCGTTGAACATCATATGGTGAGTCGTGATTTTCATCATGACGCATGAATTAGAATTCTCGAGGATAACCCTTAATCAGAAGCAAACCAATGATTATATGCATTTTTTTATAAGAATAATTATACGCCTTTAGTGTTGGACTCATTGAGCAAAATGAATGCTTATATCACAAGATGAATCAAGTAATCAGATCAAAACAATTGAGCAAAGTAGATGATTATATCATAAGACCAATCAAGTGACTTGATTGAAACACCCTTGTTTAAGGGGTTATTTGATCACTATTTGATGAAAGGACTCCAAAACAAACCAACTCCAGAAATAAAACACGATCAAAAAAAAAAAAATCAAATCTTAATCAAAGAATTCGACTAAAAAATCACTTTTTGCTCTTCTTACATCGTGGTGTTGACTATTGAGTATGTGTCTCCAAACCTTCTCATGTTCCCTTTAGCCAAAGAAAAAAAGAAGTTAAAAGTCATTAAATCACATTTATCATGATGAAAGATAAATAGTTATAACTCATCATCATAATGACACATCATGATTAATGTAATCAACCAAGCAATAAAGGCTTAGAATATGTAAAGTTACATGATTAAATCTTGTGTCTCCTAAGCCATTAACTTGATCACTAATCTAAACCTAAAGACAAATATATAGGGATTGTTTGTATTTCAAATCATTAAACTCTACGTCTTAATCTTCATAAAACATGAGAAAACCAATTAACATAAGATTTGAAATTTTAAACATAATTTTGGAATACATCAAATATGTTTAAAAATAAATATGTTTGATAAAAATGAGTTCCTAAATAAAGCATAATCCAAAATCTAATTTAGTGACAATTTCATGGTGATCATATCTTATTTTCAAAGAACATATAAGTCTTATTTTATACCCTTAATTAGATATTTCTCTTGTTATTTTGTAATGATCCGACTTTCCATTACTTATTAATGATGCATAGAACGTCATTATCGCTGGGCCCAACGTTTCAACTAGGCAAAAACTATACTTCGTGGTTTACTCATAAAAATTAATCTAAATTCACTCATACATCATTAGTTTAGAAACTTTTGATGCACTCAATCATAACTTAAAATATCACTTTTACAGAGGAATTTATATCTCTTTCTAAGATTAGAATATCTTTCACAGATAAGCTGCATCAAGCATCAAATCTTAGATCACACTTCTCCTTCAAGTCTTGCTCCTGTATCAAAGAGAAAAAGAAAGACACAGAAAAATAGTAACCGTGACCTATAGGAGCTCAATAACGTGTCGGTCCCCTTATCAGGGGTTACACGAGAGAAGAAAATAATAAAAGGAAAGGAAAATGATCACTTAAATCCTTTGTTCCGGCACTCTAAAATTATCATGTCAATCTGACATTCATAATTATCACTACAAGCATACCAATGATTCACCCTAATCACATAAACACACTTAACATCACGTAACAACGCTCGAAACCATGCATCCATCGACACTCCAGATATTACTGACGTTAATTACTACTGTTATATACGTTATGGTCGTCACATTCAAGGCCTCCATATCAAACAAACTGAGACAATGACACTGTGACATGACAGGTTCTCAGTTCAAGTCTGACGTATTGCTGCACTCAACAGTTAACTCAAGACTTTGTTATACTTATCATCATGTCAATCACACAGAAATGACAGACAATAGATATCCTCAACGTTATAATTGTGCCCTAAACGAGACTTATTCAATTTCATAGATAAATTTTATTCAGCTTTAGCAAAAGGGGCATCCGTGAAAGAGAATCAGTTAAACTAGAGTCCGGGGTCTCCTGCAGTGAGATACCCTCATACCAAAAGATCGATGAAAGAATGTTACAACCAAATCACTGTATAACACTTGTTGGAGACACAACGCTCTTTGTGTTTTATACCAGGCAGTTATCTCACTTAATTTATGGATTTACACTCTTTTCACCCATTCATCCTCATTATATCAGCAAACAAGACATAACACACATCATGCAATAACACTCCACAACACTCAATATTTAACACATAATACACAGCAGTTGCAATCAGTATTTTACGTCAGTCATATTTAGTGACTGCTTCCAAAGATTTCAATGCATATTATTATACTCACGGTATAATAACACGTATTGTTACACACAATAAATCTAAACGTTACCTTTTATCACGATTGTTCACATGAATATGCTCTGTCTCGTCCATAAGTGATAATGAACAGCGTCTTCAAGTTCTATAATATAACAGGATTCGCGTATTAAGATACATCTTTGTGAGTGATTGTTCCCGTTATGAAATTGAGCATATTTGTTTGTACTTTTTGAAAAACCGCCATATAATATTATGTGGTGGTGTCAAGATTTGAGAAAAAATTTTGATGCTTATTTTGATAGTTCATGATGATGTTTTTACGTATTTATCATAATTAGAAGTGTTTGTTAACATTTAGAGTTGTTTCGGGGTCAAAACGATTCATTCTCAAATTCTGTCCAACATGACACTTCGACACGTTTAAATCTATAACTTCTCGTGTATAGCTCCAAAAATCATTCGGTAAAATTGTACATAAAGTAGACTCCATAATATTTTCAGTGCATTAAAGCTTTCATCATAAAATCTTATCAATAATAACAATTAATTAGTTCAAATTTATATTTTTTATTAATTTGAACAATTTGACCTTTATTAACTAATTAGCTCATAACTCCTTATATACAACTCCAAATTTGGATTTTTAAACTGTTCTGAAAATTAGACTTCATAAGTTTCCATTGATATAAGGCTCTTTTTTTAACTCTTTCTCTTTAGTTCTAGATCAAGTCACAAAGTCAGTTCTGTAACCAGTTTTTTTACAGGTTAACATACCCTTCTATTTTGATTTATATCTTGAGATTTAGAACTCCAAATCATGATATATCAACTTCATTAGAAATTAAAGATATGAATCTTCAATATATATTAATATCATAATTTATAAAAGATCCTATGATATCCCACAAATTTTTTAATATTCGGAAGCTCACCATTACTTACAATATGGACGGACGTCTTGTGAAGTGTTGTTTGTTAAAATCAATTTCTCGTCGTCTTACTCCTCTCCGTGAATGTCATCTCCTCTTCTTCTTACTTGTCTTCTTGATTCCAAGGTATGATGGAAGAACCCGGGGAGGAGACGAGAAAAGATGGAGAGGGAATGGTGAGAATGATGAAGAGAAGTGTGGTGGGTGAAGTGGAGGAGAAAGTGGCCGGGGAAGTGGAGGAGAAAGTGGCCGGGGAAGTGGAAGAAGGAAGTGGAGGGATTAGGAGAAGTGGAGGAAAAAGGAATATGATAGAGATTTGAAAATAAATCCCCACGTATTTATATGACAGGGTATAATTTATCCGTAATTATTTTATTTTCGTCATAATTTTCACAAACAAATTTTATAACCCCGTCAAATAAATTATGGCGTTCAATAATATATTATTTTTATTAATAATTTAGAAACTAAATTATCTTAAATTTTTTGAATCCTTATATTTTTTACATTTTTCTTATTAGTTTGATCCATTTTGATATGGAAGGGAAAATTGAGAGTGAAGGTTGTAATTTGTAAGCTGTGGATGTGGTGAATATTAGAATAAGTCCAATCATGAATTATATATGATGTTATATTTATAATTTGAAATTAAAATACAAAAAACAGTATTTCAATTATAAGCCAAAAGTGCTGTTAAAATAGAATTGAGTTAAAAATGGTTCTATATTTGAAACCAAAAATAAGTGTAGTTATCCTTACCATATCATCAATTATGACTATTTTTTAAGTTTTTTTGCTTTCAAAAAATTATGAAGGTTACAAATTGACTTATGTAATACAGAAACATATAAAAATATGCTTGAAAAAAATATTAAAATATAAGGATAAAATATTCGATGGAAAAAAAGTTGTTATAATGTTGAAAAATTTATGATGTGTATGAAATTTTGAAAAGAAGTGTATAGAAAATAACGTCCACATCTAAATTGTACTTAGATAAATAAAAAAAGATGATATCAAGAGAAAATTTGTTCAAATAGAACCATTTTGATGTAAAATAAAACTAAATGTTGAAGTGATAGTTCTATAATTGATGCTAAAAACACTTTTTGATATCAAATTATAATAATAGATACACTTATTTTAACATCAAGATTGGATTTGCTCTTAAGTGATACCCGTGAATATTAAAAATATTCAAGTGATAGCATCCTGGAACTCTTCCTTTATTGGACACAAATTATCTGTATATATCTTGGGCATTAACAATCCTAGGCTCCTAGCTTCTTATGTTTTGTCAGTGTTTTCCCGACAATGTCGTGCTACATTTTACCTTCGAGGATTCATTTAATTTGATAAATGACTTCACATTTAAAGCATCATGCTAAACCTATATACATTGACAACTTCCAAACAAAAGGATCTGCACTCGTGCAGATCAACTGAAACTATATCGCTTGGACCATTTTGCACATTCATCGTTCAAATTGACAAGTTCAAGTAATCGTATCATTTTGACTTGATCGCAACCTCTCACTCATCACTCCGGATACAAATACTGATTCATAACTAGCTAGCTATAAGTGGTCAACTCATTTATACGAATCTTATACAAACAAATACCATTTCAAACTGAGTAGTATACGAGTAACACTACAGAGTGAATTATTCACAGAGATAAATTGTAAAATTGGGTGTCTTGAGATGTCATTTACTTATTGTAACACTTAGGTATAAGGTTTACTAAGCATATCGCATATACATAGATTATAGATAAATACTCTTGTGTTGAGAAATGCCACTTCAGGAATCGGAATGTAAGATTGAATTGTTTGTCATTTTTTTGACCCATATCATAAAGGACATGAAAAAAAATATATCCATATAATTTTATCAAATTCAAAATATATTTATATAAAAAAAATTCTTGATGCATGTCAAACTTCTAACTCATGATTTTGTTTTTTTATTTTTGTGACATATCCTTAATAATCTATCTTGGTAAGACTTGTTATTCTATTGTTCCTGTCATTTCTTGTGCCATGTGATGTGAGATCTGTCCTCCGTTAAGTTTTGCTATCAATTTGGACTGATTATCGCTCAATCATTGGAAACGGGTCTCGAATGTGTTTCAGGATAGTTAAGGCCTCAGGGTCTGTAATCGACGTTTTTCGGGTTTTGGTCTTCTAATTAAATGAGCTTTTCTTTATCTAAAATAAAATAAAAAATGAGCTTTTCATTTAAATTTAAAAAACTGGAATTGCCATTCCTAAAAGTCATTTCGTTCTTGATCATTTTCTAGTGTTTTCGGTTTATCAATCTGCATCCGAAACTAATCTTTATACAATTTCAGTCAAACCCTAGTTTTTTCGGGTTTATCAACCTGCATCCGAAACTAATCTTTATACAATTTCGATAATATTTTATTAATCCGTTTGCTTTTTTTTTTGAACGAATAAAAATATAATTTCGATGTTTTATCGCATCAATCTCCTTTGTTTAGTCCTCGTTTGTTTCGACATCACCCAACATATCCAAAGCGACATTTGGTTGATGCATCTTCATTTTCATCATTTAAGAGATTGAGATGACTAATATCAACAGAAAACCATACTCCATCTATTGGACATTTGGACATACGCATTACCGATTACATCGACCATCACAGCCTAAAACAAATGAACGAATATTAGAGCATTGCGACTAGCATTTGTACAATACACAAACACCCTCTCAGACATCACATGACGGCGAGCTGGTTGAACCCAAACGGCGGGTGAGGAGATAACGGCGAAAGCGGAGGAACATTGAAAATCCCCTTCACATCCTTCGCATCATCCAAATCCCATACCGCCGTCCAATTTGACGGCGTCAACGGCACCACCTCTTTCTCCACCTCCTCTTTTTTCACTTCTTTCACCACTTTCCCCTCGTCCGCCTCCACCTCCTCCTCCGCCGCCGCCTCTCTGCTCCGTTTCCGTCCAATTACGATCTCCCTCGACGGTGGCGCCGGAGGTAATTTGCCGGCCTCGAGGGGGAAGTTGAGGATGGCCTTGGCGCCGCGGAGCTTGAACGCGGCCCGATCGTACGCCTTCGCGGCCTCGATCGCCTTGTCGAAGGTCCCTAGCCAGACGCGAGATCCGCGCCGGTTCGGGTCTCGGATCTCCGCCGCGAACTTGCCCCATGGACGCCGCCGGACTCCTCTGTAATGCTTCCTCTCCTCCACCACAGCAACCGCTTCTTGTGGTGCTGGAGCGGCGACGACAGGGAGAGGCTGTTGCTGTTGTGGTGGCTCCTTGGCTCGTGGAGGGACGGAGATTTTCATCGACGGTTTCCGCTCGTTGAATTTCGATCTGGGAGAAGTGAGATCCACGACGGGGACAGGTTTGGCTTCGAAATCGAACTCGATGAGATTCGTTTTGATTCTGTTGTTCTCGTTTTGATTTGCGGTTGCGGTTGCGGTTGCGGTTGCTGTTGCTGTTTGGTTGAAGTCGAAGTGGTAGTCGCATTGGTCGAAATTGATCATGTTTTCGAGAGCAGGATAGTGTTGTTGTGAGATTGTGGTGATGGTTGAGTCGCAGCTGGTGGTTCTGGAGCAGGTGGAGTTGGATTCGGAGTTCGAAACGGACTGATAACGAGTACTAGTATTGCTACTAAGGAATAAGTCGTGGGAATTGATCATAACATCATCCAAATCGTGGAATGGGATCAGTCGTGTAACGTTGTTATTATTGTTATCGGTGATGATGGATGCGGCGGCGGCAGAGGTGGCGAAATTTTGAGGAAGGGGAGAGAGTTCGGCGAAGAGGTGGTTCTTGATGAACTCCAGAGCTTGAGCTTCTGTTGCTTGATGGTCACCTGTTGTTGTTGTTGTTGTGGTCGCCATGGAAAAGTTGTGGATTATATGTTCGTTGGATTTGGTTCAGCTAGATAGTTTGGAATAGATGGTGAGAAAATAACGTGGGAGTTGAAGATAACGGGATAATTTGCTTGTTTCAGGGGAATTTGAAAAAGGATGACGGGAAAAACCGCACGATGTTTGCTTCTGTTCTTTGATTGAGTGGAAAAATTGGAGTGGAAAAAATGTGAATATATAGACGGATGAGGAGGAGAAGCGTATGTGTGAAGGGGGGAAAGGGCCAAATGGGTAAGGGAGGTTCGAGGGTGATTCGTGTGCGTTGCGTGGGAAGCATCATCGGTTTGCTTTAGGGTCCCACTCCTGATTGGTCCCCGTTATCAACTTGATTTCTTCCATCCCTTTCAACAGGATTTTTTTAAAAAAACTGAAAGACAATTCAAAGATCCTGTACACAAAACTTAAGAGCAAGTGTTGGATCGATCGAATGAACTCGAAGAATCAGTTGTGTAAACTTCGAGGCTGTTTTCTAACTTTGTTTGAGGTCGAATCTCATATCTCACGATAAATAATTAATGAACAATTTGTTAAATGATACTCGATTCATTAAATAAAAATGTTGGATTAATCTTTGCGTCACGTTTCGTTCTCTTCTTTTGAAGTTCGGTTCGGTTCTGGGTCCAGTTGTTTGGACCGTAATGGATTGTGGGTGATTGTTTTTCCAAGGGAGGTAGGACCCAGGGTCCTCTAATCTGTCTCTCCCCGTTTACTTTTCTAGGAGGGTGGGTGATCTTTATCTTCTTGGAGTTCACAGTTCACACACACTTAAACGGCTTGTTTCTACGATGCTTCGTTAAACGGCTTGTTTGCGTCATCCACTTGAAACCCTGCTGGGCCCATCCTGCTGGTGTGGTGTGACGGAGAGGGTGATGGGGATGGGAATACGGATACCCGATGTTTTATAAAAAATATAACATTGAATTATTTAATATATATTTTAAATAATTTTATTATTCAAAATTAAAATATATAAAAAAATTTATATCACTGATTTAGAATTAAAATATATTATTTAATTAACATTATTGTTTTTATGATATTTTTATGCAATTCGATGTTTATTTGTCCCGTAATTGATTTATAACTTGAATAATTTTATCTCCAATCCAACCCATCATTGTGTTTTTTATGAGATGAATGTAGTGTTTT
The DNA here is from genome assembly GCA_035668315.1 of Drosera spatulata. Lineage (NCBI taxonomy): Eukaryota > Viridiplantae > Streptophyta > Magnoliopsida > Caryophyllales > Droseraceae > Drosera > Drosera spatulata. The sequence continues at coordinate 52,006 of JAOVYX010016574.1, forward strand.
TTAAGGAGTACTATTTTTTTTTAAGTGGGAATACAAATAATTAGGAGGGTATTTGCTAATTTGTTAAAAATAATTAATTTCAAACCAATAACAAAATCAAAAACTAAGAATCTAAAATTAAGATGATCACGTTTTTTTGATAAAATGATCATATTAAATAGGAAGAATTCTTCATGGATACTCCTGTGCTGTTTTAATTACACAAAAGTATAATAACCCGAAAATTTGTCGGATTTAAATATATATATTGGATTAAAAATATACGTACGAAGCGTATGCAACGAACGCGTAAATAAAAATTTAAAAACGATAAACGTTACATCGTTAAAGTTATTATACATTTGAGACACAGATTTGAGCCTGAAAATCTACGATCATTAAACGAAATATTATTATAAAAAATTTCGGATAATTAAATCGACAATGATTAGTTACCGAGAGACGTTATGATCGTAGATTTATTTTTAACGTACAAATCAACGTTATAATATTATAACGTAACGGTTTTCAGTCTCAGAAAGTTATGTCGTTAAAAGGAATACGATATTAATGTGTTTGATACGATTAAATTGACACGAATTAATTAACGGAAGATTATTAATACGAAACTGAGATAAAAATAGACTGACGAGGGACCTAATTATTTAAACACACCTTTCCCTCCTTTTTTTCATTTCATTCTTCCACTTTGAAATCTTCCTGCACACCAACATTCCACCGAGCACCATACCCACCTCCACCAAATTACCAACCTTCTCCACTATGAGCATCACCACCCTCATCAGTATCAACTTCACAAGCTGAAGAGATGCGCAGCAAGGAAAAGGAGGAAAAGAAGCCGCGCCGGCCTTCATCATCTTTACGCCATCTTCAACCGAAGCAAACCGCCACCACCTTGCTCCGGCAACCACATAGCTCCTTTATATAACTTGTTGGCGTATGAGGAAGGAAGACAACGCATGAGGAGGATCAAATCAAGAGGAAATGATCCGTCATAGCTCCTTGCACATGTATTCGTGGGTGAGCTCAAATATTATGATTTTTTCACTTCACTTGAATAGCTTCAAAAGCTTTGAATTTGATCTTCAAAATTCACGAAATAATTCGTGAAGATACCTCTATGTTTTAGCTTTCTAACGAATCTAATTTCGTTATATATGGATTTGAATTCTTGAAGTTATAAATTAAATGGTACAAGCTGTCCTGATCCTGGATTGTCTTGACGTTCGAGAACAGTCTGTGTTTTGTACCTGTTTAGAGATTGATTCAGCAAGTGATGCTTGAGACAAAGTTGAAGAGGACTCCATTGGCTTTCCAACAAGATAAAGATCATCCAATTTGGTTGAGAAACGAAGTAGTTATGCTTGTTTTAATATGGGATACAAAATCTGAAAAACTGGTTAGGACAGATTCCCATGCACTGTCTTTGACGAATTGTTGCGCTTAATTGGCTTTGCGAAAAATTATGAAATTTTTCAGAATTAATCCTCATGATGTTCCATAATTATAGAAATTTGGTTTTGGTTTAATTCATTATCATTTGTATTGAATGGATTTTTCTTTGATCAGGGGTCAAATCTGTTCACAAGTACTCTTCAAACCACAATCAAGTGATGAAACCTCTTTAATCATGTATATGGTACTTAAAATGGATAAATACGTATACAAATACGTAATAACGTTAGGTTCATACTGAATTAACGCAGGGATTGAGACCGTGAGACGGTGTAGTCAGTGGGACGA